>JAWQEG010006702.1:0-31689 GCA_033782935.1 Petrolisthes cinctipes | reverse complement strand
AGAGAGAGAGAGAGAGAGAGAGAGAGAGAGAGAGAGAGAGAGAGAGCATAAGCATATCACACACACACAGAGAGAGAGAGAGAGAGAGAGAGAGAGAGAGAGAGAGAGAGAGAGAGAGAGAGAGAGAGGGGGGGGGGTGCATAAACAGGTTAGATACCATAAAAGATGAAATAAATCAGGCAGCACCATCGTTAACAACTTCCCATCTTAAAGACCTCACAATCAAAGTAGGAATAAAATCCGGACCTCATGTTTGTTACAGGGTGGACTTGGGGGGGGAGGGGGGGTGGGTGGAGGGTGGACTAAGGGAGGGGGGGGGGAGGGTGCGCGAGTGTAAGCAGGTCCGGCCCAGGTCTGCGCATAACATAATTTTGGGAATGGAGGGCTTGTGTCTTGCTCATCTCTGGACGCTCCCTAATCCCACCCTCTGGAGTGCATAAAAAACGGGTGGGTGGGTGTGGGTGGGTGGGTGGGTAGGGTAAGGTAAGGGAGAGTGGGGGAGGGGTGGGTGGGTGTGTGTGTGGGTGGGTGGGTGTGTGTGTGTGTGGGTGGGTGGATGGGTGGGTAAGGTAAGGGAGAGTGGGGGAGGGGTAGGGTAAGGGAGAGTGGAGAAGAGGTAAGGTAAGGGAGAGTGGGGGAGGGGGAGAAGGAAAGAGGAGAAGAGAGGAGGAGTAGGGGAGAGCAATAGAGAGGAGGAGAAGGAAAGAGGAGAGGAGAGGAGGATTAGGAGTAGGGGAGAGGAAGAGAGAGATGGGATAGGGGAGAGGAATGGGCGTAAAAGATACATATATTATTTAATTTCACTTCGGCAATCGTGTGGAATATAATAATAATGCAAAAATGTTTCTATAATGATCACGAGGAAAAATTACGGGGACGATTTTACTCCAAACTCTGAAAAAAAAAAAAATAATAATAATAATAATTCGGATTGCGTGCGCCTTCTGTGTGGTCTCGGAGGTGAAATTTTCCTAAGAATGTGGTGTGTATTTATTCAAGCCGGGGGGGGGGGGGGGGCAGGCAGGATGGATGGATGGATGAGTCACTGCTTTTCTCTCTCTCTCTCTCTCTCTCTCTCTCTCTCTCTCTCTCTCTCTCTCTCCTCAATCTTCTCTGTCTCTCTCCTCAATCTTGTTTCAATGTCTCTGTGCACTCCTCAGTCTACCTTCAGTTGTGGTCTTCCTGCACTTCTGTATAGTTTCAGTGGGTTTCTTGTACTCATATATGTATTTTTAAAGGTCTTGATTAGTGAACTCGGTCTAGATTCACTCGTCTTCCTACACTCCTGTATAACTAAGTCTGGCTTCAAGGGGTCCTCCCGTATATACTCCTAGCTCTCCCATTTAGTCAACCATCCACCCACCCACACACTCACTCCCATATACTCACTCTCCTATTTGGGTGACAGTATAGTCCTCTCCTCACCCCTGGAGGAGGAGGAGGACGAGGACGAGAGGAGGAGGAGGAGGAGGAGGACGATGACGAAGAGGAGGAGGAGGAGGAGGAGGAGGAGGAGGAGGAGGAGGAGGAGGAGGAGGAGGACGACGACGACGAGGAGGAGGAAGAGGAAGAGGAAGAGGAGGAGGAGGACGATGACGAGGAGGAGGAGGAGGAGGAGGATGAGGACGATGACGAGGAGGAGGAAGAGGAGGAGGACGAGTATATAGATGGGGGTGGAGGGTTAGCTGGGTGGGTAGGTGGGTAGAGGTGCATGTGATTATTCCGCCCCGCACCAAACACACACCAATTACTTTCCATTTAATTTGGCTGTCAAGTGAGCTTAGTGGGTGGAAAGTCTGGCGGGGCAATACTCGCCGCTACTGCCTGCTGCTGTTGTTGTTGTTGTTGTTGTTGTTGTTGATGATTATTTAAATTTTTGTTCCTGTTACTGACGCTTTTTATGCCGTTGCTCTCACTGGTACTAATATTTTTTACTGTTAATATTAATGCCTTGTTACTGTTACTACCGCTCTCCTCTGTACAACTAGTGATCAAAGTAATTTTTTTACTGATGTTTTTCTCACTGTTATAGTTTCTGCCAACAGTAGTAGTGCCGCAGCTGTTACTGTTACTGCTACTGTTGTGTTGATTATTATTATTATTATTATTATTATTATCATTATTATTATCTTTATTTTTGTTATTATTATTATTATTTTTTTTTTTTTTTTTTTTTTTTATTATTATTATTATTATTATTATTATTATTATTATTATTATTTCTCTTTTTTTTTTCTTTCTTTGACGAAGCGATCTCACAGCAGAAGTGGCATCACAGCCGGTAGTGTGAAAGATGATCATAAATAATAAAAACAAGTCACTCCAGTTGTACTAGAATGGCCCTGGGGAGGTGAGACCATGTGGGATACCCTGGTCTACTCCTCTTACTCCTCCTCCTGCTACTACTACTACTACTACTACTTCTGCTTCTGCTTCTGCTTCTCACTCACTACCAACAATAAATTAATCTCTTCATCAACACTTCACCACCAGACGTTAATGAATCCCTCTCCCCTCCCCTCCCCCCCTCACCCTCTCAAGTTTATCTGATGCCCCGGTGAACAGTGTGAAGATGTAAAAAGGTCAATGTGGGTGGTGGTGTTCAGGAAGATTATTATTGTATTTTCTGATGTTAATTAAATCCTTTTCTTATTTTTATTTCCTATGTTAAATCCTTTTCTTATTTTATTTCCTATGTTAAATCCTTTTCATATTGTATTCCCTGATGTTAAATCTTTTTTTTTATTGTATTCCCTGATGTTAAATCTTTTTTTTTATTGTATTCCCTGATGTTAAATCTTCTCACTTGCCACGGGAGGTATAGAGGTCAGTCTGGGTGGTGTTCATTATGTTTCTTATTCTATTACTTAACCCGAAACTTGACTTGATAGTAACTGAAGAAATACGACTAGAAAATATCATAATTAAACAGGCCATGAGAAAGGGGTTGGAGGAGTTGGGGAATCTTGTATATATTTTCAATTCTCATTTAAAAGTTAACTGGCATCGATATGCATCAGATATTTGAATTTTGAGAAAGTGTGGACTATTCATATTCTCTAACCTGAGGCAGTAAAGATCAAGGGGTCATTTACCTATATTGAACGTGCAGTATCTCAAGAAGACCCTCAATTGCTAAAGTGGTAAAATGAACAAGTTGACTTTCCAATGCATGTAGCAAGCCTGTTCCAGAAGCATACTACTATCATTGCTTCTATAATCAGACAGATATATCGGATACCATTGCAAGATATACCAGTCTAATGAGCTCTTATCCCACAATCGCTTCATCTGTATTGGCAGGAGCGAGTAAGATAAACGCAACTCCTGATACACATATGGAGGGTAATACAAGGGGGCTACATTTTCAGCTCATTCTTACTGATAGTCATTCACCGAAGGCAAAACTTGTAGGTAGGAAGTACAACATATAACCAGTTAGAGGAGAAGCCCTTCAGGTGTGATAAGAGAAAATAGCCTGCCATCCCCAAGTCTTAAATTCTCCACTACACTGCCATCCAATGCATAGATATGATGAGAACACTGGAGGTATTTAAAGTCCCTGTGATCGTTTATGAGACTTGGTGGCTTCTGATTCATCCTGACTATGCCACGAAACAATCTCCTTCACTATTGGTGGTGTTTCGTGGTTAAATATGAAGGACTCACTAACCTCCAATTTTCTTACTACATCACGGGGTCCCTTAAAGGAGGAAACTCTTGTGGACAAATTGAAGGGCTACTGATTCCTCCAAACTAGGCCCTGTACAGAAACAGATATCATCCTCCCCACTCGTGTACATAAGGTAGTCTGTGTCCTGGTATAGTTTGTAGGAATCAGTATCCCATCAATTCTTTCCCATTATAGGATTGCCCCCATAAAGGATCACTCGGTATGTTACTGTAATATGCACCTGACTAACTGTGCAGCGAGTCTCAACAGCGATCTCGACCCACCCAACATTTGTCTGGCTGATCAAATCTCCCCTCTGGTAATTGCCGGGTAGCTACGAGACCCCGAACCCAGTGTAAGAAAGACAAACTACACCTTGACGTCTGACACATTCAATTATAGGCAGGGAAAGTTCAAGTGCTGATGAATGAGGAGGTGTATATAGGACGTGCCGGGTGATGGTCGTCGTGTCGCTCTCACGGTATTAGCCACAATCAATCATGCCTCAGACCAACACCGCAATCACATACCCACCCCAGGTATTAACCCCGCCCCCTTGTGGCTCGCACCTCCCGTTATACCATTGTGCAAACTATGTGTACGCCGTGAGGAAAGAGGAACCCCGAGATAATTGTGAGAGGAGGATGAAGCTAGAAGGGTGGAGTAGTGCAATGTTAATACAGAGAAGAAGCAAAGGAGAGGATGTGGAGATGAGTTAAGATTTGTGTGTGTGTGTGTGTGTGCTTGCCTGTGTGTGTGTGTGTGTGTGTGTGTGTGTGTGTGTGTGTGTGTGTGCATTTTCGTGCTTGTGTACTTGATTGTGGTCATACTATGAATGTTTGTCTATTTACATTATTATTGGGAGACTACTGTAGTGAATTGTTCTTCATTTATCGGGGCACACTTACCAAAAAATAAAAGTTAATGTTAAAAAAATATACTAAAGATAGAGAGCCGCAAGTTTTGAGAGAGAGAGAGAGAGAGAGAGAGAGAGAGAGAGAGAGAGAGAGAGAGAGAGAGAGAGAGAGAGAGAGAGAGAGATGCGAGATATTAGTATGAACGATTGAGCCAGGCCTTAGGATAAAAAAAGATAAAACAGACCACATCGGGTAGGCTAAAAGTGGAATAAGTGAGAGAGGAGTGAGAGGAGGGAAGGAAGGTGAGGTGGATGATGATGATGATGATGATGTGGGTGTCCCAGTGTGATGGAGTGGGTTACGAGTCCTCCCTCTGGTAATGTAGTGGAGGTAATGATTGTGTAATGACAGCCCCAGCCTCGTTATCCTCGGCCTTCTGGGACCAGCTTTGCCATCCTCATTCACCAGACCATTCACAGTATAACCAACCTACACCTTCATGCCTACAATGGTTGCTCTTTGTCTGTCCCTAGTAAATCCCTCTTGGAGTTTTGGGGAATGACACTGTGTTATTTATTCTCTTTCCCATTAATTAAGACAAAAAAGATAATACTCCTCGATTGATTTATCCCTCTTACTAATTTGACTGTATGATGGGTTAGCTGTTAATCCCTCTTGGAGTTTTGGGAATGACACTGTGCTATTTATTCTTCTTCCCATTAATTAAGACAAAAAAGATAATACTCCTCGATTGATTTATCCCTCTTACCAATTTGTCTGTGTGATGGGTTAGCTGTTCTTTCTGCATGTACGGTATATGTCAGGTACTGCATATCTCGCTGTTCATAAATTTGACTGTTTTTTTTTTATTTATTTTTTTATTTTTTTGAGTACGTGCCTGTTAATCTCTTTTTCTTTCTTTTTTTTTTTTCTTTTCATTAACGTCCTTTTTTTATCGTCTGTCTACCTGCTTGACTATCTATTGGTATGAGTATTAATCTGTACTTGTTGTTGTTGTTGTTGTTGTAATTGTTGTTTTAGTTGTTGTTGTTGTAGTTGTTGTTGTAGTTGTTGTTTTTGTTGTTGTTGTTGTAGTTGTAGTTGTTGTTGTTGTACTTGTTGTAGTTGTTGTAGTAGTAGTTGTTGTTGTTGTAGTTGTTGTAGTAGTATTAGTTGTTGTTGTTGTTGTTGTTGTTGTTGTTGTCTACTTGTTATTCATAGTAAGTTATCTGCCTGTCTGTGAGTTTGTATTTCTCTGTTCACCTGTCTATTTGTCTGTCGATCTTATCTGCTGGGTATTGTAGCGGGTCTGTTTTTGGTGATGTCTTGTCAGCGTATGTCAGTAGGTATCTGATTGTCCGTCTGTCCTCCAGGTAGTATGTATGTATGCCTGTACACTCACACCAAAAAGTTAGTTCTCAAGACAACAGGGTACGTTTAATTTTTTGTATACCGTACGATATCTTCTCGCTAGTGTACCCTTGACCATTATCTGTCTGTTTGTCTGTCTATCTGTTATTAGTCTGGTTACTTGTCTGTCTGTCTATCTGTTATATGTTTAGGCTACTAGTCTGTATGCATTTCTCTGTCTATATTGTTTGTTTATTTGTTTGTCTGACTTTCTATCTATCTGTCTGGCTGTCTCTCTCTACCCTGCTGGTTGGTGGAGTTTGTCTCTTTGTACAGTAATGGGCGTGTGTTTGTCTCTGTCACGAGTCAGACATAATACTCGTGACGTAATTTGAATTACAGAGAGTTGGAAAATCCCATACTGGTGTCATTATAGAATGTTCTAGAGAAGGTTCTGGAATATTCCATTCAGGAGACAAAGGAGACAGGAGTGGGCTGATGGGTGCAGCTAGTCTTAATCTGCAGGTAGTCTTAATCCGCTGGTAGTATCCAAAAATAGACCAGGTAATTAGAAAAGGGTCAGGAAGGCTGGGTTTCAACTGAAATTGCCACATTCAGTCATATAGGTGTTCGTACATTAAGTACATCTTGTATTGATAAATTATGCTACCAGGGTAATTTATGGTATTGTAAATGATCGTGAAGTGGAGGGGAATTATCGGGAATTATTAACACGCCATAGGTAAATTGAAATTGCAGGTATAACTCAAGTATAAGTGGGTACAATGTAAATCGTAGCCAGTTAGGAAAAACGAACAAAGATAGGAGGAGGAGTCAGAGAAATTTTGAACCAGTTAAGGAGGAAGAATTGGGTTAGTTGGAACAAGACACACTTGAAGGAAGGACACACTCGTACCGTCAGCTTCCCTTACCTAGATCAATCCTCCACGTGTGCAGTGGGGAGTGGTCAACGTAGACGCCGAATTCGTTGTATATTACACGATTTCACAAGGCTTTACAGTTGTATACTGACTAGTTGCATTGACGCTGGTTCAGTAACTAAATTAGGTGAGGGGGAAGCTGGATCTTTGAAGAAAATTACGAGTGTGTTGTGAGACCCTAAGTGTGAGACATTAGAAAATATTCCAACTCGCGTAACAATTGATAGAATTACTACAGTGTTAACGTAAGCTAGACTATCGTCACGTATACGAACGAGACGTAGCGAGAGCGAGTAGCTAGTTAGCGTTGCGTGAGTTGTGTGTGTGTGTGTGTGTGTGAAATTTAATTATTCATGTTGGCATACTGGAGTTGAATAAATATAGAAAATTTGCAATTGGTTGTTTAAATGCACCAGTAGATTTGTTATCTATATAAATACATATATATCGGGAAGAACCCTTAACATAAAAATTTATTATGTGCGTGGTGATTGAGGCCTAAACGGGGAATTAATCCCCGACTTTTTGTTCTTCGCTGCAGCCAACCAACGAGATCATAAATTAACAGGGCAAGGTAAGTTGTAATTGTCATATTATAAAATACATTATCTATCATTCTCACATCACCGTCACATATTGGCGCCCGAACAGGGACCTGAGCGTTGTATTAACTCCAGTCACACACGCGCACACTTTCACGAGTAGATAGTCATAACTGTCCAGAAATTAAGGCAACAGAAACGATAAGAAATAAATTAAAAATGTCTACCGTACAAGAATTGTTGGGAGAGGCTCAACTATTGGGAATTGAAAATAAGGCCGAACTTCAAGTATACGTGAAAACCCGCCAAGAAGAAGAAAGACTTGAAAGGGCGGCCATAAGAGAAAATGAAAGAGAACAGAGAGAGCAAGAAAAATTGAAATGGGAACATGAAAAGGAAGTATTGGAACTGAAATTACGTGCGAGTGAAAGTCAAAGCTCGAGTGGAAGTGAGGGTGTAAGCTCAACCACCGTAACCCCAAGGTTACAACTGTCAAAATACGTAGAGGGAGACGATATCGAGCCGTTTATTGAGCGATTTGAAATGGTTGCAGACACTTATAGATTAGATAATGATATAAAGAAGCTCGAGTTTATTAATTTATTCGATGGAAAAGCACTTAGTATTCTCCACCGACTCGACAGTACCGCCAGAGACTATGAGAACATGAAAAAGGCTTTATTACAGGCGTACGGGTTGACGGTCGATGACGCTAGGAATCAGTTCTGGCGTGCATCCTTACAGGATAAGGAGACTGTTGCACAGTTTAGTGCACGTCTGACCAGTTACCTGGATCAGTGGTTGGAGAAGGCCGAAACACCTAAGACGTTGGAGGGGGTAAAAGACTTGTTGCTTCGTACACAGCTGGAGAAGTCTTGCCCTCCAGAATTGTCGGCTCAGCTGAAAACCAACAAGGTGAAAATGTTGCAAACGATGGTGGATATGTCCGACGCCCATTTCACCGCGTATGGTTACCATACGCGGATTCAGTATAATAAGAAAATTAATCAGTCGGATAAGCCTTCTCAGAACTCTGCTGTTTCATATAACCAGTCGAGTAAAAATCAGTCACAGCAGCAGAGTCAAATTGTTCGTCTGCAACCTAAACCTCATTTTAATCATACCCAGAAACAAGGTAATAATCACTATTCGCAGCAGTCCAATCAGTACCGTTACCAAGGAAAAAGTAACTGGAAAAATAGTAATAACCATAGTGGAAATAAGGGTTATTATCAGCGATCGGCAGCTGCAACACAGGGTGAACCACAGTATTCACCTGTGGCGGTTCAACCTAGTGTAGAACCACGAGTGCCTCAGTCGGTTCACGAACCTCATCAATTGTGACTAAACGCGACAGGAGTCTCGAAATGTAAGTCTGGTTTTCATATTTGTCCCGGGATTGTTAACGGGATATCTGTTGAAGTCTTTCGAGATAATGGGTCATCGGGGTGTTGTGTCGCTGATGGTTTAGTTGCTTCTAATGATTTTACAGGGGAGCAGGTAACTATCACTATGATTGATGGTACCAGGAGGCTCTATCCTCTTGCTAAAGTTGCAGTGGAGAGTCCATTCTATACAGGCCAGGTAATTGCAGCAGTCATGCAAAA
Organism: Petrolisthes cinctipes; assembly: GCA_033782935.1. Lineage (NCBI taxonomy): Eukaryota > Metazoa > Arthropoda > Malacostraca > Decapoda > Porcellanidae > Petrolisthes > Petrolisthes cinctipes. Next base: position 22,719 of record JAWQEG010006702.1, on the reverse strand, counting down.
TCCTGTGTCAGATTTGGTAATAGGAAATATACCAGGGGTTAAGAATGCGTGTTCAGTGGAAATTTCCACACAGACTGGTGCAGCTGCTGTAACCAGGGGTATGGCGCATGCAAAGAAAACGGTTGTTCCACTTCAAGTGACAACTGCCGCCGACCTCGTAAATTGCGAGGATGTAATTGCTGAGCAAGCAAGTGACCCTTCATTGGCACTTGTTCGCAAGCAGGCACTTGAGGGTGACAGTAGAGATCGACATGGTATTGTAACCAGTTATGTCAGGAGGAGAAACAGGTTTTACCGACGTACAGTAAACCCCGATGGGGAAGAGAGGGTTCAGTTTCTCGTACCAGAGAAATACCGACAGGCTGTGTTTACCCTGGGTCATCATGCTATATTAGGGGGTCATATGGGGATGAGGAAAACAATTGATAGGATTCAGTCTCATTTCTATTGGCCAGGTATGGGGAGAGAGATAGGGAGATTGTTGAGGTCATGTGACGTTTGTCAGAAAACGTGTGACAGGGGTCGGGTGAAGCCCGCACCTCTAAAACCTCTACCGCTTATCTCAGAGTCATTTGAGAGAGTAGCGGTTGATATTGTTGGACCGATTATTCCGAGGGCTACGGACGGTGCCAAGTATATTCTTACCTGTGTGGATTTCGCGACCAGATGGCCTGAAGCAGTGCCTCTGCGTGATATTGAAGCCACTACAGTGGCTGAAGCCTTGTTGGATATATTCTGTCGTGTCGGCATACCAAAGCAGGTATTGTCCGATCGAGGCAGTCAATTTACCTCCGCTATGATGGAGGAATTGTGGAGATTACTCTCAGTTAAAGGGTTGAGGACAACACCTTATCATCCAATGTGTAATGGGTTGTGTGAGAGGTTTAATGGTACTCTCAAGAAAATGTTGAGGAGGATGGCAGTACAACAACCTAGGGAGTGGTCCAGGTATATCTCGCCACTACTGTTCGCGTATCGCGAAGCACCTCAGGCATCCTTGCAATTTAGTCCATTCGAGTTAGTGTATGGTAAACCTGCTCGAGGACCACTTCAGGTTCTACGTGAACTTTGGGACGATGAGGAATCGGATCCCGTGGTGAAAACCACTTATTCTTATGTAATTGATTTGGCAGAACGATTACAGCAAACCTGCGAGATTGCAAAGCAGGAGTTATCTAAAGCAAAGGAGATTCAGAAGTCCTACTATGATAGGAAAACTAAGCTCCGAACGCTACAGGTAGGGGGGAAGTGTCTCGTTCTGTTACCAACAGCTCATAATAAGTTGTTGGCTCAGTGGAAGGGTCCCTTTGAAGTAGTCAAGAAGGTGAATGACCTTAACTACATAGTTAAAATCAAAGGTGAAGCCAAGCGGTTCCATATTAATATGCTTAAGGAATATTACACCACCCAACAGGGGTGTACTTCCATTGTTACCACATTTGGGGCAGGCTATTGTAACATCACCTCAGAACAGAGTGAAGTGTTAAGTCTAGTCCGTGGTCATTTTTCCCCAGCAGTAGACATGGTTAGCGCTGCTGTGGTAATTCCCGAGGGTGACGAGGGATATACTCCCCAGACGGCTGAAGCTCGTCAAGGTGAGACAGTGGCTGAGGTCTCCGTTTCGGAGAATTTAAGACCAGACCAGCTTGCAAGAGTCAATGCGGTACTGGCAAAATATTCACGTGTGTTCTCTGACAGGCCTGCTGTTGCTAACGTAGCCTGTCATGAGATACAGCTTACAAGCGACACACCAGTGAGGGTGAAACCATATCCTATTCCTGTACGGCTGATTGATACAGTACGTAAGGAAATTAATGACATGGAAGCAGTTGGTATCATGCGAAGATCGACCGGCAGAAGTATCCTCCGGGTCAAATTGCTCGTTAATTAGTGTTAACCGAGTAAATATTCATGCGAAGATCGACCGGCAGAAGTATCCTCCGGGTCGAATTGCTCGTAATTGTTACCTCTCCGAGCGCAACGAGCACGAGTCTTATGCGACTCAGATCAAGGGGATTCCTAGAATTGGGGGAAAATCCGATGTTATATGTATTGTATTTTGTGCAACTTATCCAAGACACGGATTCTAGCGGTTTACTCTGATCCAAGGCTCGGATAATTTACTAACAATATATTGCCTTCCAGAATTATTATTGCAGTATTTTGTGTAACCTTATCCAAGACACAGATTCTAGCGGTTTACTCTGATCCAAGGCTCGGATAATTACTAATATATGTATTGCCTTCCAGAGACATTGTTGCATTTCCTACATATTATGTAACAAATACACAATGCATTACATACACCACACTTATATATTGCTTAAATGTGTACAAATTGTACTGAGCAGAAATTACCAGGTACATTCATTCTTGTCTCGGAGTTTCTTCCTAAGATTGAAAAGCTAAAGTAACTGTTGGGAGTTTTCCACTCATTGGCAAAAATGAACACGTAACTGGTGATAGTAATTGACACATACAAGAATAAGTGAAGTGTGGATGAATTGTTATTGTAATAGTTATACATGCAAAGGCGTCGTTACCACTTCACGAATCTATTAAACATTGCATAGAGCAATGTCTCTTTGTGTGGGCGAATGTCACGAGTCAGACATAATACTCGTGACGTAATTTGAATTACAGAGAGTTGGAAAATCCCATACTGGTGTCATTATAGAATGTTCTAGAGAAGGTTCTGGAATATTCCATTCAGGAGACAAAGGAGACAGGAGTGGGCTGATGGGTGCAGCTAGTCTTAATCTGCAGGTAGTCTTTGTGACGGTGATGTGAGAATGATAGATAATGTAATTTAATAATATGACAATTACAACTTACCTTGCCCGGTTAATTTATGATCTTCGTTGGTTGGCTGCAGCGAAGAACGTACTCAGGGTTAACTCCCCGTTTAGGCCTCAATCACCACGCACATAATAAATTTTTATGTTAAGGGTTCTTCCCGATATATATGTATTTATATAGATAACAAATCTACTGGTGCATTTAAACAACCAATTGCAAATTTTCTATATTTATTCAACTCCAGTATGCCAACATGAATAAATTAATTTCACACACACACACACACACAACTCACGCTCACGCAACGCTAACTAGCTACTCGCTCTCGTTACCTCTCGCTCTCGCGACGATAGTCTAGCTTACGTTAACACTGTAGTAATTCTATCAATTGTTACGCGAGTTGGAATATTTTCTAATGTCTCACCCTTTAGAGTCTCACAACACACTCGTTATTTTCTTCAAAGATCCAACTTCCCCCTCACCTAATTCAGTGACTGAACCAGCGTCAATGCAACTAGTCAGTATACAACTGTAAAGCCTTGTGAAATCGTGTAATATACAACGAATTCGGCGTCTACGTTGATCCTTCCCCACTCAAAACGTGGAGGATTGATCTAGGTAAGGGAAGCTGACGAGTGTGTCCTTCCTTCAAGTGTGTCTTGTTCCAACTGACCTATATTTTCAAAATTGACTGGAGGCTGGAAGTTCAAAATTTTTCTGACTCCTCCCCCTTATCTGTGTTCGGTTCTCCTAATTGGCTACGATTTACATTGTACCCACTTATACTTGAGTTATACCTGCAATTTCAATTTACCTATGGCGTGTTAATAATTCCCAATGATTTCCCTCCACTTCACGATCATTTGCAATACCATAAGTTACCCTGGTAGCATAATTTATCAATACAAGATGTACTTAATGTACGAACACCTATATGACTGAATGTGGCAATTTCGGTTGAAACCTGACCTTCCTTACCCTTTTCTAATTTTGGCTACTAATCCACTACCTGTGGATTAACTAGGCTGCACCCACAACAACCCACTCCTGTCTCCTTTGTCCCATGGAATATTCCCCTACTCTAGAACATTCTCCAGTATGGAAATTTCCAACTCTCTGTAATTCAAATTACGTCACGAGTCTATGCTGACTCGTGACAGTCTTAATCCGCTGGTAGTATCCAAAAATAGACCAGGTAATTAGAAAAGGGTCAGGAAGGCTGGGTTTCAACTGAAATTGCCACATTCAGTCATATAGGTGTTCGTACATTAAGTACATCTTGTATTGATAAATTATGCTACCAGGGTAATTTATGGTATTGTAAATGATCGTGAAGTGGAGGGGAATTATCGGGAATTATTAACACGCCATAGGTAAATTGAAATTGCAGGTATAACTCAAGTATAAGTGGGTACAATGTAAATCGTAGCCAGTTAGGAAAAACGAACAAAGATAGGAGGAGGAGTCAGAGAAATTTTGAACCAGTTAAGGAGGAAGAATTGGGTCAGTTGGAACAAGACACACTTGAAGGAAGGACACACTCGTACCGTCAGCTTCCCTTACCTAGATCAATCCTCCACGTGTGCAGTGGGGAGTGGTCAACGTAGACGCCGAATTCGTTGTATATTACACGATTTCACAAGGCTTTACAGTTGTATACTGACTAGTTGCATTGACGCTGGTTCAGTAACTAAATTAGGTGAGGGGGAAGCTGGATCTTTGAAGAAAATTACGAGTGTGTTGTGAGACCCTAAGTGTGAGACATTAGAAAATATTCCAACTCGCGTAACAATTGATAGAATTACTACAGTGTTAACGTAAGCTAGACTATCGTCACGTATACGAACGAGACGTAGCGAGAGCGAGTAGCTAGTTAGCGTTGCGTGAGCGTGAGTTGTGTGTGTGTGTGTGTGTGTGTGAAATTTAATTATTCATGTTGGCATACTGGAGTTGAATAAATATAGAAAATTTGCAATTGGTTGTTTAAATGCACCAGTAGATTTGTTATCTATATAAATACATATATATCGGGAAGAACCCTTAACATAAAAATTTATTATGTGCGTGGTGATTGAGGCCTAAACGGGGAATTAATCCCCGACTTTTTGTTCTTCGCTGCAGCCAACCAACGAGATCATAAATTAACAGGGCAAGGTAAGTTGTAATTGTCATATTATAAAATACATTATCTATCATTCTCACATCACCGTCACAGTCTCTTTGTTGACTACTTGAGTAATAATGTGATGTGTTGTGACGAGTGTTGTGTTATGTGTGCTGTGACTGCTGTGTTTTGTTTGTGTATGTATTGTGACTGAATGTGTGTGTGTGTGTATTGTGTGACTGAATGTGTGTGTGTGTGTGTGTGTGTGTGTGTGTGTGTGTGTGTATTGTGACTGAATGTGTGTGTGTATTGTGACTGAATGTGTGTGTGTGTATTGTGACTGAATGTGTGTGTGTGTATTGTGACTGAATGTGTGTGTGTGTGTGTGTCCTGTTGTATTGACTGGTACCCACTACTCTGTGTAAGTACAATACACTGGAGATTAAGAGTCATGATCCAACACACAGTATGAATCTCTAACCAATTGAAGTGCGAACAACGGCGGTGTTTCGGGAGTGAGTTGGTACTGCATCTTCATCTAATCATTATTTCTTACGATACGTCTCTATTCTTATCCTTATGATCTGACTCTATTATTAACCTTCTTTCCAACGCCCCTTCCTCAGTCCCATATCACACCACCACCACCTCTCCCCTACACTGAGTCACTTCCTATTGCTTTTTTCATCTTCCTTTGACCCCCTTGTCCTTTTCACCCCCTCCTCGCCCTCCTCCCCTCCTCTACCACCTCCTCTTCATCCCCTCCGCGTCACCTCTTCGTCCCCTTCTCCTCTCCTCCTCATCATCATCCCCTCCGGTCCCTCCTCTTCATCTCTCCCTCTTCTCATCATCACTCCTGAGAAACATGAAAGACGTGAAGATTCTGTTTCGTTCCCTATGATCTTCAGGCAGAGTAAATCATCATCTTATAGTTATGTATGAGTACGCCTTCCAATTTCTATCTTCGGAACGAGGTACCAGCAGAACTTCACTTTGATGTCGAACCCGGCTACCATACCTCTGTCTCTGAGTTACTGTGAATTTATATATACACTGTGTTTCGCTATTTGATTTATTACAGATGAAGGTAGTTAGCTCTCTGACACTACCGCAGTTTATATTTTGTTGTTTCGTTTCGCCTCAACTCCCATATTGGTCCCTAGTGTCCACCAACATGTTCACTATATTATAATTCAGTATGTGTGTCCTTTAGTTCCTTCTCATTTACTGTTTCATTTATTTCCCGTCCTTTTATTGTCTTCCGCAGTCATTTACTTCACTAGATATTGTCCAGTTTTCCCCGCCCCACACAACACAACACTGAGGCTCCCTAGACAGTTTCTCCCTCTATAACTCCACGACTTAGGCTTACTTACTGCATCTTCATCCCTCCCTGCCTGCCTGACTCGCCTGCACTGACTGACTGACCTTACCAATGTTGCTGCTTGCCCCATTTCTCTTCTGCTTACCCCTTGCTTCTTGTGTTTATCCCTCCTCCTCCCTTTTTGTATTCGCCGTCTTTTCTATTCACTGTAGCGGGTTATTTCTGTTTGTTTACCTCCTGTCCATATTTCCTACTTATCAAATACTTCTCCTACCTACCCCTGTCATCTTTTTCACCTACTGTCTATTATGCTTACTGTCTGTCCATCCTGCTTGCTCTCTCCTTACCCTCCTGCTTATCCCTAACCCTTTCTATTTAGGTTACTCCCTACCAATAACCAGCTGACACCCCCCAAAACCTGCTCTTTCTTCGTAACCCTCCTCCTTCCTGCTTACACCCCACCAATTCTGCTTTACCCCCTGCTCCTCCTGCTTAAACCACGACCCCATCTCAGCCCAACACAACTCCCTCCTGCTTACCCCCTACCCCTCCTGCTTAAACCACCACGACCCCATCTGCTGACACACCCACCAATTCTGCTTTACCTCCTGCCCCTCCTGCTTAAACCACCACGACCCCATCTCAACCCAACACAACTCCTTCTTACCTCTGGCTTCCCTGTCACCTATACCTTCTCATCCTCCACCCAATATTGTCCCAGCCCGATTCTCTCTCCTCTCCCCCCTCCCCTGCCCCTTCCCTTCCCCTGCCCCTTCTCCCCCCCTGCCCCCCCCCCCCCCTCCCCTGCCCCTTCCCCCCCCTGCCCCTTTCCCCCCCCTGCCCCTTCCCCCCCCCCTGCCCCTGCCCCTGCCCCTTCCTTCTGTTGTTTGTTTATTTGTGGGCGGCTAATGGCTGATATTTTTTTATTATATATATATATTTTTTTTTTATTCCGCTTTTCCCGCACCTATTGTTTTTTTTTATTATTATTATTTTTTTTTTTTTTTTTTTTTTTTTTTTCATTGGCGTGCATATTAATTAAAGGTCCCATGAATATTGTGATTGACGATGTACAGTACTCAATATTTTTTCGTAGTTTTTGACGTACCCATTTCTCTGTCTCTGTCTCTGTCTCTGTTGTCTCTGTCTCTGTCTCTGTCTCTGTCTCTGTCTCTGTCTCTCTCTCTCTCTCTCTCTCTCTCTCTCACACACACACACACACACACACACACACACACACACACACACACACACACCACTGCTGCCTTGTGTTGCCTCCTTCACACCACCACCACCACCGTCTGCACTACCGACCCCATGCAGTCCTCCCTAATCCATCTTCATTATTTACCCATTTTCTCCTCCCTCCCTCTCGTATTTCTCTCTTTCTTTCTATTTGCTTTCCTTCTTATCTTATTCCTCATTGTCTTCATCTCCTTATTGCCTCATTTTCCACATCTAACTTTCCCACAGACTCTGCTCCATCTCCTTTTAATCTTGTTCAATATAATTTCTTCCTGCCAGCTTCCCATTTTGCTGCTGCTTCTCTCTATCTCCTCTTCCTCCTTCTCTTCTCCCTTCACAAACAGCTAAATTAATAACGTGACGTGCGTCGAGAGGAGGAGGGGGAGGGGGAGGGAGAAGGGAAGGAAAGGGAGAGCAAGAGGAAAAGGGAGAGAATGAGACACTGAAGGGGAAAGAAGAGAAGGGGGCAAGAGGGATGGGAGGGGAAAGGGAGCGAAGGGTGAGATAGAGGAGAGACGAGGGGATGGATGAGGAGACAGGAGGGTAAGGAAGGGGAGACAGGAGGGGAAGGAAGGGGAGACAGGAGGGGAAGGAAGAGAAGACATGAGGAGAGGAAGGAAGAGGAGACAGGAGAGGAAGGAAGAGGAGACAGAAGGAGAAGGAAGGGGAGACAGGAGAGGAAGGAAGAGAAGACAGGAGAGGAAGGAAGAGGAGACAGAAGGAGATAGAAGAGGAGACAGGAGAGGAAGGAAGAGGAGACAGAAGGAGATAGAAGAGGAGACAGGAGAGGAAGGAAGAGGAGACAACGAGAGAAAGGAAAGAGAATAGGAGGCGAAGGAAGGGAAAATGAAAGCGAAGGAGAGGTGAAGGACATGGGAAGCAGAGAAGGGAGAAATGAGAGGTAATGAATTATTGAAGAGGGGAAGGAAGAAAAGAGGAAGGGAGAGAAGGACTGTCGAGAAGGGGAAAGGAGAGATAATTAAAGGAAAGGGAAGGAGGAGGAGAAGCAAGGAGGGAAAATTGGGATAAGAGAAGAGATAGGAGGGAGGACAGGGAGGAAAGTGAGATGAGAAGGGAGAGAGTAGGATGGCGGAGGAAGGGAGAGGAGGTGAGTGGGTAAAAGAAAGGAGGGAAGAGGGAGGAAAGTGAGATGAGAAGGAGAAGAGGGTAAGTAAAAAGGAGAGAAGAGGGAGAGAGGGAGGAGGAAAGAGGGTAAGAGTAAGGGAGGGAGGAGGAAAGTGAAATGAGAAGGGAGGAGAAGAGGGTAAGAGTAAGGGAGGGAAGAGGGAGGGAGGGAGTAGGAAAGTGAAATGAGAAGGGAGAAGGGAGAAGGAGAAGAGGGTAAGAGTAAGGGAGGGAAGGAGGGAGGGAGAAGGAAAGTGAAATGAGAAGGGAGAAGGAGAAGAGGGTAAGAGTATGGAAGGGAGGGAGGGGGGAGAAGGAGAAGAGGGTAAGAGTAAGGGAGGGAAGAGGGAGAGAGGAAGGAGGTATGAGAAGGGAGGGAGGGGAGAGTAAAGTGAGATGAGGAGGGAGAGAGGGAGACGTCTGGTGACTGGCTGAACATTAGACTAACAAATTCTGATGGCTCCTAGATGGATTGCCTTCATCTTCATCACTATTTCCATATCCTACAAAAACACCCCCACTGATATAGGAACCAAATTATCACCTTCGTCACTATTTCCATTTCCCACCCAATGAAGACCCACACTCACTCATACAAAAACTTACTGATGTACAAACCAAATTATTACCCTCATTATTTGTATTTCCTTCCTCAATGAAGACCCACAGACTCTCATACAAAAACCTACTACTGATATTAAAAACCAAATTATCACCTTCGTCACTACTTCCATTTCCCACTCAATGAAAACCTACACACACTCATACAAAAACTTACTGATATACAAACCAAATTATTACTGTCACTATTTCCATTTCCCACTCAATGAAAACCCACACTCACTCATACAAAAACTTACTGATGTACAAACCAAATTATTACCCTCATTATTTGTATTTCCTTCCTCATTGAAGACCCACAGACTCTCATACAAAAACCTACTGATATTAAAAACCAAATTAACACCTTCGTCACTACTTCCATTTCCCACCCAATGAAGACCCACAGACTCTCATACAAAAAAGCCCACTGATATATGAACCAAAATAACACACGACCACACCCTCCCTCCCTGCCACAGCAAAAACGTCAGTGTCTATAGGAAAACATTTTTTGACGGTGCGATGATGACATGATGGAGTAAATATTTATATGGGTTGGGTGGAAAATATAACAGAGAAGACTCCCTACATTTTGAGGACGTCTGACTTTAAATATCTAAATGACTCCTTGCAACTAGAACAAATTAACATACACTATTCTAATAAAGTTTAAAGTTACTGAAAATGTGGTGAAGTGCCAGAAATAAAGTAAAGTGTAAAATAAACAGATACCAATATTCAGAGAGCTTTAGTATTGTTTTGGTGACGCCTCTACAGTTCAGTGATTATATATTAACAGTGTATTGAGGCACATAGTATGAGGTTAATGGTCCTAAGGTGGTTATAGTCGTCATCAGTACTGGCAGGAGCAGCGGTGGCCCCACAGTGAATCATCCCTTCCCCCTGACACTCTCTTCTCGTCCCTTTCCACATCACTTCACGCCTCTCGTAGCTCTTCGTTTCGTTTCTCCTTCCGTCATCCGTACAGTTTAGGCTTCTGTCCCCCTTCCTCCGCACGCGCACACGTACACAAAGGCACATGCGCAAATACAATCACATCTGCACACACACACACACAGACACACACAGACACAGACACACACGCAGTCTGGGGTCACTCTCTCTCCACTCATTATTCTCACAGATTTACTCCCCCTCTCCCTAAGTTTCCGCTGTCATCGCCCTTATCCTGCCTTTCTTACCCTACCTTCACCACCTCTACCTCCTCCTCCTTTTCTCTTTACACTTGAACACTCCTTCAGTCTTTAGAAACCACGCAACACACTACTACTCACTTCAATATAATCCCACATAACCTATTACTATTTTATATTGGCCACAAGCAGAGATAGTCATTACAGGAATACTACTATACACACACACATATACAACATACATATATATACACATACACACACATATACAACATACATATATATACACATACACACACATATACAACATACATATATATACACATACACACACATATACAACATACATTTATATACATATACACACACATATACAACATACATAAATATACACATACACACACATATACAACATACATTTATATACACATACATATACAACATACATATATATACACTTGCCTTCGTTACATTGCATTACACGGACCTACAATAACATCACCTTTCACAACAGTACCTTATTCTGTACATCCCCCTGTCTAAGTGTTGTTCTCATTTGTCCCACATGCATCCAACTCTGCTCTCTGCCTCCTCACTCCCCTCATGCACTACCTCTTTCCTCCTATCACCCCGCGAGAGCCGAAGAGTAAACCGAAGTAGGGCTGCTGGGTCAACAAGGGGCTGTGTGAGGTATTGGAGGGTCGGGTCGGGTCGGGTTGGGTCGGATAGGGTCGGGTTGGGTCGGGTCGGGTTGGGTCGGGTCGGGTCGGGTCGGGTCGGGTCGGGTAGGGTAGGGTCGAGTTGGGTCGGGTCGGGTCGGGTCGGGTCGGGTCGGGTTGGGTCGGGTTCCTCCTATACGGTACGGTACACTTGAGAACACCTCCCTCAGCACCATCTATCTTTCAGTTTATTATAGTAAGTTCTTTCTCACAAACAAACATTTCACTCCCAACAACGATATATCAAAATATTCGTTATATTCACAGACTAAAGAAATGCATACGTGTCCAATTTAGCATACACAATAATGGATTTGAGTTCACGGATTGAAAAAAAAAAAAAAATTGATTGATTGCACTTGACAACCTTATTCCAAGTACTTGGAGAAAAAAAAAAACTAAAATTCAAACTCTGAAATCTGATCTGTGCAATTATCTGTCACTTCAGAATATCCAGTGTTGGTTAAGGGAGTAATTCTTTTTTGGTACTTTGGAGTGCCTTGATTCCTCCAAAGTATGCTAGGAAACAGGACCAGAATAGCAAAAGTAATGGTGTTCTGTTGCTTGAAATAGTTTGGAGGATTCAGTTGCTCCAGAATTACCAATACAAAACTTCCCCCTTAATTAATTTGGTATGTAAACTGGTTATGAATATGAGATTGGTACTCACCCTGACATTGGCTGTGGTAAAGATGATAAGGAAGATGGATATGATTCAGGACTGCCGAGATATAACAGCGGAAACAATGGTGAAGGTAATGAATGTGACACCAGTAGCAACAACAGCATCTGTAAAAGAAACGTCGAGTGAGTTAATAGGAACGATGATGATGAAAAGAGAGATGGTGATGAAAAGAGAGATGGTGATGAAAGGAGAGATGGTGATGAAAAGAGAGATGGTGATGAAAGGAGAGATGGTGATGAAAAGAGAGATGGTGATGAAAACGAAGACACTGATGGTTGAAGTTGTGACAGTATTGAAAGTGACAGCAACGTATTAAAATCATGGTATGGAAGCTGATCCAACCTCCCTCACGTATAGGAATTATGACTCGCAATCCCTATCACGGTGGAATTTTGACTGCTGTTTTTCCTGGTATGAATCGTTTATAAGTGAAGGGTCTTTTGAACGACACCACTCACGGCCTTTTGAAATGAAGAGTCAGTAAGATTTTGCAAAACTTTGGCCGACCAGTTCGAAATCCCGGGGAGAAAACTAGCAGAAGACCAAAGAACTTAATTGTGCTAACACTCTCCGACAACCCCTCAACAAGATTCTGTTTATATCGTATATCGTAAACACATTGGTAAGATCTAGCACGATTATTCCAAAGCAGGATTATAATGTGAGGGAGTATGAGCAGTGCAGTTGCTACCCAAGTGGTGAGAGGCAACACCAAACTCGTGTGACGTCCCGCTCATTACCGTCCCTGTCAGCCTCACCTCACACCTTCCACCCTCTCCACACACTCTCTTCTCACCCCATTCCAGCCGTCCACCCTCTCCTCACACCTCTCCTCACCCATCCACCCTCTTCTCACCCCATTCCAGCCATCCACCCTCTCCTCACCCATCCACCCTCTTCTCACACCCCATTCCAGCCATCCACCCTCTCCTCACACCTCTCCCCACCCACCCTTCCCCCACCCCTCCACACACCCTCCAATATCAGGCTCGGCTGGTCCGCCACAGTTCCAGCATCTCTAGTGAATATTAATCCCAGCATCAGAGATTTCCCCCAAAGAGGAGGCGAAGGTGGTGCAGAGGAGATCATGGAGGAATGGAATGATCTAAGGCAAAGGTATCCTGGTATTCTGATTTCCTGTGTCACTACAAGATTCGAGCACCTGAACGAATTCCAGCAACTGAGACAACTGAACACCATAATGTTTTGACCACATGCAGGTATTAGGCAGCTATTAATGATCACAGGACAACAATTATCACAGAGCCACGAAATGATAGATGCGACATTTGCGTTTCCCCCGAGCGTGTGAATGTTAATCCTGATGCCACCGTGAATGATGATGGCCCAGGGTGAGTGAAGCAAGACGCACCGCCAACCAACCAATCTAGGCAGCCGTAAGTCAAGCGGTAAATTACATGGAGTGGCGATGGTGAGGCAAGAGCGTTCACGGTTGTCCCTCACGGCCTCACATCACACACACACACACACACACACCTTAATTACACACACAGCCACACAGCCAACCAGCTATAGCCATTCACACAAGCAACACAGACACTTTTATTTACCCAGTCAGCAACACATCCACACAGACAGTTTTATTTACACAGTCAGCAACACATCCACACAGACAGTTTTATTTACCCAGTCAGCAACACATCCACACAGACAGTTTTATTTACCCAGTCAGCAACACATCCACACACAGTTTTATATACCCAGTCAGCAACACATCCACAGACAGTTTTATTTACCCAGTCAGCAACACATCCACACAGACAGTTTTATTTACCCAGTCAGCAACACATCCACACAGACAGTTTTATTTACCCAGTCAGCAACACATCCACACAGACAAGTTTTTATTTACCCAGTCAGCAACACATCCATACAGACAGTTTTATTTACCCAGTCAGCAACACATCCACACAGACAGTTTTATTTACCCAGTCAGCCACACATCCACACAGACATTCTACTTCCCATCCAGACATACAGCCATATATACAGTCACTCAGCCAACCATACATCCACACCTTACCAGTCAGCCATGGAGTTATTCAGCCGTATAGGATGTGTCCGCCAGTCAATCGAACCAATCACATCAGCCAGTTAGTTATTCAACAAAATACTGGTTAACCATCCAGTCAGCTATAATAGACAGTCAGTCAAGCGCCATCCAGTCAACTAACTATCCAGGATACTTATTACATGTTAGTCAGTCAGTCAACCATTCAACCATCCCTGACCCAAACTTACCCCATTTCAATTATATTATATTTCATTCCATATTCACATCGTATTCATCCCCTTTTCACTTTTTTTCTAGTACAGTATAATCATAAATATAATCACTAATTTTTCAGCATCACTTCTCTCAATAATCACTTCCATTTTAATTTCATTTTCTCTCACTCTACTGTATGTTCTCTCATTTATTTCTCATTCAGTAATTTTCACTCTTTCTCTTTCCGTCCCCTTCCCTTCCCTCCCTGCTTCCCTACCGCCATATATCTGCCCTTCAAAGCCCACCTGCCTCATTAGTTCTCATTCATTAAAGGGTCCGGCCAGTATATACACTTCTTTTCTATGACCGCGAGGTGAAAGGTGGGTTGGGAGAGGGGAGAGCTGGCCAGGTGTAAAGTGATTTCGATTAACATTGATACTTTAGGAAAAATATGTACTCATAATACTCATAATACTCATAATACGTTACTAAAAATTTGAAAGTATTATAATTTATAGGTGGCGTTTTTCAATTAAACTTTTATTATGCTGCCAAAAAAGCAAATAGGAACAAGAATGCATGTGTACATCATGTTATGTCACAGCTGTTTATTAGAACCGACAACCGCAGCCAACCCTTCCCACCCCTTGTATTGGTCAGATGGATGTGGCCGCTTCCCTGGTCTTGGTATTACAGCACGTTAATCATTTACACGTGAGCTACACAAAAAGCCTTAATTCTCTCTTCCTACCACATGTCTTCCCTCACCAATATTCAACCCCACACCTTCTCCCTTCTCACCCCATGTCTTCCCTTACCTATACCCTCAATCCACGCATCCCCACGCCTTCTCCCTTCCCACCCCATGTCTTCCCTTACCTATACACTCAGTCCACGCATCCCCACGCCTTCTCCCTTCCCACCCCATGTCTTCCCTTACCTATACCCTCAATCCACGCATCCCCACGCCTTCTCCCTTCCCACCCCATGTCTTCCCTTACCTATACCCTCAATCCACGCATCCCCACGCCTTCTCCCTTCCCACCCCATGTCTTCCCTTTCCTATACCCTCAATCCACGCTTCCCCACGCCTCCTCTCTTCCCAAACCATGCCTCCCCAATTGTATGATCATTCTGTTTCTCGCCACATCTTTTCCTACATCCTCAACCCTACACTGAGCCACACGTTCCCCACTCCCACCTCTCGCCACCTATAGCACGTATTCTGCACTACACCCGAGACCCAACCAGACCCCTCTCACGCCCCCCCCCCACCCACGCTTCCCCACCATCATACACACGCCTGCCTTGTCCCACGCCCGCCAGCCCACCCACCTCACCAACACTGTAATTTCTATCGCTGTAGGAGCCGTAATACCAACCCTGCTCTCGTTAAATTACCACGTGTGCGGGCCCGCCTTGTGACTTCCTCTCCTTCAGCCTTGGGAGCACTTAACAATTTTATCACGTTCTCGAAAAGTTATGGTTGCTTCATGGCAGAAAAGAGGCTGGGGGGTAAAGAGGCTTGGACAAATTTCAGGACTTTCTACGACCATCAGAAATCACGGTTGTCCTGGGTAGAATGAAATGAACGTTTGTATACTACTTGTTAATAGCAGAAGTTCTTTTATATTGGTGTCTCTTGTCATGGTAAGAATATCGTCTGTGTACCGTAAACCAATACCTGACGAACTAATGCATTATGGCTGTGAGTTGTCAAAAAGAACATGCGTGAGTAAATAAACAGTACGGTAGGTTATTCATGTTTACCCGAAATTGTGGTCACAAATATTATGGACCAACCAAAAAACGCGTGGGCAAAATCAACCAAACACCAGCTTCCTCTATAAATGAATACATAAGGAATGTTTAGACACTATTATAACAATCTCTACTGAAAGAATGTTTGCGGTATACGTCCTCAGAACATTGACTTCACCGGGATAACCGAGCGGGCCGAGTTTAATTTCAGTGTAGCTGGTGTTACAAGAACTCTGTGCTTACACTCTTAACCATTTTTGGGGGGGGTCCCGGTGCCTCGACGTTCCCTGTGCAATTGTGGGCAGTTAGAGGAAGACCTAATTCACCTCCAATTGTGTCCGGATGTGCTGGTTGGGTGACAGTTATTGGTGGTTTAGTGCCCCTAGAGAATCCCGGAGTCTTGTTTCTTGATCAAATAGACGCGGCAGGAGACAACCAAGGCCCTCACACCACCTAAGATTACTCCTTACCTTTTTTTATATCAAGCTTAATGGGAAGATTGTCTGCAAAATTACCAAGATTATCTAGATGTTATATATAAGATTACGGAATATGTTTGCTTGAAGGTCTCAAATGCATGCGATTTCTTCTTGTTCAGAGGATAAAAAGTTCGTATTGCGGTGAAGTTAATAGGCTCATGATTTCCTACTACAGGTATAAGGAACTACATAAACATTTCTTTGTAGCCTCTTCTAATCACGGACTAGAAATTCTGACACACCTCATTAACGAGTACCGTATATGATAAAGCCAAGAAAATTTTCAACAGAGGCCAAAAAGGTTCCCCCAAGATGTAATAGAGATTGTGACTAAGACGGTAATTACTTGAAGACCAAAGATTTCCTTGAGATTCCCGAGACACCTGGCAGCATTAATGATGATTCGAAATATCTTTAAGGGGGTGCAGGAGTAGGGGACAGGCTTCGGGGGGGGTTGGGGGGTGCTGGGGTAAGAGGACAGGCTTGGGGTGGGTAGAAAGCCTGTCTCCTATTCCCGCACACCCTTAACCCCCCCCCCCCCCAAGCCTGTCCCCCTAATCCCGCACCTCCCAAAACCCCCCCCAAGCCTGTCCCCCTACTCCCACACACCCCTAAACCCCCTCAAGCCTGTCCTCCTACTCCCGCACCCCGCAAAACCCCCCCGAGCCTGTCCCCTACTCCCGCACCCCCCTAAAGTTGGTCTGTAAAATCTGAGACACCAGGAGACCATACTTTTCCATTTTGATTTTGAATAGCACGCACGACTTTCCATACAACGAGCACATCACTCAAGGAACCTCTAAAGACCAGATTGACCAGTTAAGATAAAGATGGCGTTCTGTCAACAATAATTCACATGCTTTAAGATCTTTCCATTTTTTTTTTTTTTTTCATTTTTTTTTCTTTTTTTTCATTTTTTCATTTTTTTTTTTTTTTTGGAATAACTCAAGCATGAACAGTAAGATCAAGGATAACCAGTAAGATAAAAGTACCAAATTAAATATAAAATAATACATGAACTGGCCTAAACAAACAAACAAGCAGGATCTGGCAATGGAACCTGAGGCTGCATGATGTTATTACACACTCTCTCTCTTCGATGAAAAGTCCTCTTCTTTGTCGTTCAGTTCCCATTATTTTACAATGCGAATACAGCAACATAAAAAAAGGTATTCTAGTCTAAGTGAAAGTTTACTAATAGGACCTTGTAACTCAAAGAATGGGTGGTGGTGGTGGTAGTAAAGAATCAAAGCAAGAGGCAGCAACATAAAAGAGTATTCTAATCTAAGTGAAAGTTTACTAATACGACCTTGTAACTCAAAGACTGGTTGGTGGTGGTGGTGGTGGTGGTGGTGGTGGTGGTGGTAAAGAATCAAAGCAAGAAAGAGGCAGCAACATAAAAGAGTATTCTAGTCTAAGTGAAAGTTTATTAATACGATCTTGTAACTCAAAGACAGGGTGGTGGTGGTGTCGGTGGTAAAGAATCAAAGCAAAACAAGAGGCATGAGAGGAAGGAAGCCTGAGGGGAGTGTGTGTGTGGCAGGCAGGCAAGGAGGAATCTGAAGTGTCGTGCGTCGTTCCTCACCACTGAATGTTGCTGATTAGGGAAGTAATGGCGAGGCAGGTTACATAAAGGCATGCTTCACGTCTCCATTTGTCATCTCGATTTAATCTTTCTCTCTCTCTTACGCAAGCCATTCTTTGTTTAGTTTTCCCACTATTTTAATTCAATCTTTACTTAGCCATTCTTTGTTTAGTTTCCCACTATTTTAATTCAATCTTTACTTAGCCATTCTTTGTTTAGTTTTCCCACTATTTTAATTCAATCTTTACTTAGCCATTCTTTGTTTAGTTTTCCCACTATTTTAATTCAATCTTTACTTGGCCATTCTTTAAAAGTTTGGCCAGTTACTGTTTAGTTTACGTTATTTATTTAATCTCCAGTTAGTCATTCTCAACTTAATTTTCTTTGTACTAAAAAACGCTGCACGTATCCAAAGTCTATTTCCAAGTAGTTTTTCCCTTTATATTTTCCTCATTTATTGATACACCTTCTTCACTAACACCCTTCATCTCCAAAAGTATTCTCAAACGTCTTTTATAATTTCTCCATTTTTGCTTTATAAGTGTCGTCTACTTCATCTTCTCTCAAACATCTTATTCTTTACATACTCTTCTACCCCCTCTTATTTTAAACACATTTTTCCTTACACACTGTCATCAGCATTCCTCTTTTCGTCCTTTTCAACAACATCCTAGCTCCCTCTTCCTTGCCTTCCTTTCATTTCCACTCCTCACCTTTCCCTTCTCATAACCCCTGCTGCCTTCCCCTCTCCAATAACCTTCTCTCCTCTCCTTCAATAATGCCTGTACCACTTCTCCCAACCCTTCCTCCTCCTCTTCTTCGTTACTTCCACTTCTCCTTTTCTCCAGTTCCTTTCCCTCCTGTCTTCCATTCTCCCATGTAATAATATACTCTTCTCCCTCCCTTTTCACACCTCTTCCAACCCCTCCAGTATCCTTAATTCCTCTTCCTTATTCTTGCAACATTCGACCCACATTTACTCCTTTCCTTTTCGAAACATTTCCTATCATAACACTGACTGAGAGGCAAATCCCTACTTCCCTACATGACCCCTACCTCTCCATCACACACACACACACACACACACACACACACATAAGTTGATGAATGCATGCCTTGAATAGCAGGCACCAACTAGAATATTAATCTTGTTCATGAATATATATATCCTACACCTCTGGCAAGTCACAAAACCTATCAGGAAAATACTTTGGCAATGTCTTTAAAAATATGTGAAGGGGACCCACTGAGCTAGGATTTTTTTTTTTTTAATTTTTTTTAATTTTTTTTTTTTTTTTATATACTGTACATTATTTTTCTTAGCACGTATCTCTCATCATATTTTTTTTTTTTTTTTTTTTTTTTTATTATTATATACTGTACATTATTTTTCTTAGCACGTATCTCTCATCATATTTTAACTACATATATACATTTTCTTCTAATTTATGTACGTTAGCTTTGACACTCATGCTTCGGAACTCACAATAAACTATCTAAAATTTGTGTTCATTCACTTTTTTGTCAGTTTGTTTATTTGTGATTTAACTTTTACCCTCTGATCCTTCTCTAAACTCCCCATCCCCCTTCGTTTATTATAACTATTTATTTTCCTCTCATCTCTCCAAAATCTATTCCTCTTTATCATCCCAATCGTACCTTTATTTCCCTCCCATTATTTCCTTACTATCATTTATTTTTTATTATTTTTTACTCTTTCCAATTTCATTCTTGCTATTAGAATTTTGCTTTCAGTTGAACATCATAATTCTTTTCCATCTACGTTTACTACAGCACCATTACATCTCTTCTCTGTTCCATTTCATTTCCTCTGTAGTTTCTCCTTCGATATTCTCCCCAATACAATAATTATCTTTGTACCCATTATCTCCCCAATACTCACCTTTTTCCAACAAAACACTCTGTCTCTGTCTCTGTCTCTGTCTCTCTCTCTCTCTCCTCTCTCTCTCTCTCTCTCTCTCTCTCTCTCTCTCTCTCTCTCTCCTCTCTCTCTCTCTCTCTCTCTCTCTCTCACACACAACCCATGCCCCTTCTCTCCTTCAATACCCGCAGTGCAGTCTTTAATATTCCACTCTCCTTGCAATAACTTTCCTTTCCCTCCCAATTATGCTTGTTTTCCCTTCCATCCATCCCTCCACTCTCGCCCCCAATATGCCATTTTCTTTCATTTGGTCTCTGATACATTTTCTTTTCGTGGTTCCTCTAATATTTACCCTTTTCCATTTATCCTCCCTTTCTTCCCAGCTATACCATCTACCACCGCTTCAATACCCGTGTTTTTCCTTCACTCTCTCTGTTATACCATCTACCACCACTTCAATTCTACCCTCAATACTCGTGATATTTTTCCTTCACTTTCTCTCTCATACCGCCCAACACCGAATCATTTCTCCCATAATATCCGTGTGTTTCCTTCCACTTTCTCCATTATACCATCGCTGGGTATGAATGAGCCACAGGAAGTGTATTTTCGCAAGGCCCTAAATTAAGTGTGCCTGCCAACCTTTCACGGTAATTAATTGAGTCAGATGGAGGGCGGTGGGTTGGTTGGTGGGTTGGTGGGTGTGCTCTCGGTCAGCTCTGCCAACCAAGTGTTCATGGGGGGTGGAGTGGGGGGTGTCCTGCCTTACTGACCTGCCTTGGGTTCATGGGGGAGGGAGTAAGGGGTGTCCTGCCTTACTGACCTGCCTTGGGTTCATGGGGGTAGGGGGGGGGGTGTCCTGCCTCACTGACCTGCCTTGGGTTCATGGTCTCCCTACACAGTTTTTTAAGGGACCCTGTGATGTAGTAAGGATATTGAAGGTAATAGGAGTCCTTCTAATATTGCTACGAAACACCAATTTATGAGAGGAGCTTGTTTCGTGGCATAGTCAGGAGGAATCAGAAGCCTCCAATTCTCATACACGATCACAGGGTCCTTAATACACTCTCATATATTTGGATTCTTAGTCTCGCTACAGTCTTGGAAAATACATACCATACTCATTTATTGGGTCTCACCACGCCCTGAGATCACATACTCATTTATTAGGTCTCACTACAATCATGGAAATACACACTCATTTAAAAGGTCTCACTATTAATTTATTAAGTCTCGCCACGCCCTTGGAAACTCATAATAATTTCTTCATGTCTACGAGTTTGTTTGGTTGTGGTGTTAGCAGTGAATAGATTGAACACTAGATATACCAACACACTTCCAGACCCAGTATTAGAAAAAAAATATGAATAACATTACGATAAAAAAAAGCTTAGTATACAATATGTGTAAATAGGAAGTTATTATTATTTTATCAATATACTAACACAGACTATACAGTATATTAGTTGGGTGAAAGAACGTGTATAGTTTGGGCATGTTGTCAAGCCCTCTATATTTACTAACCCAGACTACAGTATATTAGTTGGGTGAAAGAACGTGTATAGTTTGGGCATGTTGTCAAGCCCTCTATATATATATTTACTGGGTGCTCTGGGGCCACAATATTTCCATCAAATAGGGAAAACGCTTTGATGTTTATATTAGATCCGAGGCGGGGGCAGGTAAAAAAAACAGAAAATAGGAACAACAAACGGACAAACACACCTCAACTCTACTAAATATAAATATGGCTAAATAATTCAATGCACAGAACCAATCGTGTTTGCATTGTTATTGTTGTGCATGCAAAAAAAAAAAAAAAAAAAAAAAAAAAAAAAATTGATAACATACAAACCGATAATTGAATGGCATAAACACCAAGGAACAATGTATTCAGATAACAGTATACACAACAACAACAACTTATAGATACACTTAGTTACTGTTAGTCCATTGTGGCTAATGGACACAAGCCGTCATTAAAACTTCACCCGGATAAGATCAAAGGCCATTTTAAATTTACAACTCCCAAATTTCCCATCGCAAACATCAATCAGTTTGTGTGTGTGTGTGTGTGTGTGTGTGTGTGTGTGTGTGTGTGTGTGTGTGTTTGTGTGTGTGTGTGTTTGTGTGTGTGTGTGTGTGTGTTTGTGTGTGTGTGTGTGTCTGTTTGTGTGTGTGTGTGTATGTGTGTGTGTGTGTGTGTGTGTGTGTGTGTGTGTGTGTGTGTGTGTGTGTGTGTTACTTTCTCTAGCTGTGAGTGTGTGTATATATGTATGTATGAATGTATATATATGTGTGTGTGTGTGTGTGTGTGTGTGTGTGTGTGTGTGTGTGTGTGTGTTACTTTCTCTAGCTGTGAGTGTGTGTATATATGTATGTATGAATGTATATATGTATGTATGAATGTATATATGTGTGTGTATGTATGTATGTATGGGCCTGGATGGGTATGTAAGCAGGATGGAGCTTCATAACACACCAGCTTCCACAACCCATAATTATTATCCCTGAGTTGTGGGACTGTGAGTTGTAGTTGTGGGATGTGTGTGTGTGTGTGTGTGTGTGTGTGTGTGTGTGTGTGTGTGTGTGTGTGTGTGTGTGTGTGTGTGTGTGTGTGTGTGTGTGTGTGTGTGTGTGTGTGTGTTGTAGAATTAAAAGGGATGTGTGAGGTTTGTGTGTGTGTGTGTGTGTGTGTGTGTGTGTGTGTGTGTGTGTGTGTGTGTGTGTGTGTGTGTGTGTGTGTGTGTGTGTGTGTGTTGTAGAATTAAAAGGGATGTGTGAGGTTTGTGTGTGTGTGTGTGTGTGTGTGTGTGTGTGTGTGTGTGTGTGTGTGTGTGTGTGTGTGTGTGTGTGTGTGTGTGTGATAATGAGAAGCACGTGTTTGTTGTGTTGCTAGGCGTAATCTATTTGGGTGAGGTAAGTACGTGTGTTAGGCGAGGGATAAATGGTGTGGCCAGGTGAGATGTGAAATGCCAGTAGAGTGTATATTCTAAGGCGAGATGTGGCGACGTGAGAGACATG
>JAWQEG010006701.1:0-20700 GCA_033782935.1 Petrolisthes cinctipes | reverse complement strand
AACGAGGATATACAGTAAAGATGGTTGGTCCCTTTGACGTGTGTAAATATTGGCCGTTGATGTAATAAAAAAAGGCCTGACGTTTAATAGATAGATAGATTTAGTTTAGATAGGATAGATAGTTTAATTTGATAGATTGGAGTGCCTGCCTTGATTCCTCCAAAGTATAATTATATGCCAGGAAACACACCCGATGAAGAAAAAACTAATGGTATCCTGTTGCCTGGAATAATTAATAGTTTGGAGGCATCATTTACTCCAGATAATTTACCACCCAAAAACAATGTGCTATGGTTGGTTGTTGGTTGGTTGGTTGGTTGGTTATTTGGTTGTTGGTTGGTTGGTTGGTTGGTTGGTTGGTTGGTTGGTTGGTTGGTTGGTTGGTTGGTTGGTTGGTTGGTTATTTGGTTGGTTGGTTGGTTGGTTGGTTGGTTTGGTTGGTTGGTTGGTTGGTTGGTTGGTTGGTTGGTTGGTTGGTTGGTGGGTGGGTTGTTGGTTGGTTGGTGGGTGGGTTGGTTGGTTGGTTGGTTGGTTGATTGGTAGGTTAGTGGGTTGGTTGGTTGGTTGGATGGGTTTGTTAGTGGGTGGGTTGGTCGGTTTGGTTGGGTCCAGGATGAATCATTAAGGGGAGATAGGCTCATTTTGGTACACAGGAGGGCTATTGATTTTTCTCCAAACTATTCCAAGATACAAATCACCTTCATGTTGCGAATAGTGGCTCTGTTTCTTGACATAGTTTGGGGGGAATCAGAAACCTTCCAATTCACCAACAAAAGAATCTCCCCTCAGATGTATATGACGACAGATATAATAGTTACAAAACAATCGAACAATATATACCTAATTACCAGGATTCATAATAAGGTCATTTTTAGATCCAATAAAGCTGACATTTCGGAAATTATTATTCATAGTTCATTGATATTTATGTTAGAGTATGCAGATTTAACAGACAACACGAATACGTTCCTTGTAAGTAAAACATTTGATATTAAAACAGGAAACGAGATATTATATTATTCAAGTATGTCAACGACCTAATGGGGTTATTCTCTATAAAAAAACAACAACTGAAGTCTTGTTTATTACACTCTAGCCAACACCTGCAGATTTTTGTTGGCAGAGATGACCCCATGACGTCCACTGAATGTAAATACAGTATGGGGAAAAAATAAGTTATACCGGGGATTTGTTATAGCGACCATGAGTAATATCTATCTATTTAGCAGTTGGGTGTGTTATTAGACATGGACATTAATAATATATTTAATATTATACAGTGGTGTACTGTATATAAATAAAACTACAGCAGAAAGGAAAATATATGAGCTCTTCCTTCTTGAGACAATTGATAGAGAAAGAGAGAGAGAGAGAGAGAGAGAGAGAGAGAGAGAGAGAGAGAGAGAGAGAGAGAGAGAGAGAGAGAGAGAGAGAGAGAGAGAGAGAGAGAGAGAGAGAGAGAGAGAGAGAGAGAGAGAGAGAGTATGAAGGGTGTGTGTAAGAGAATGTGTGTGTGTGTGTATGAGAATGTGTGTGTGTGTGAAAGAGAGTGAATATGAGTGTGTGTATGAGAATGTGTGTGTTGTGTGAGAGAGTGAATGAATGTACATATGTGTGTGTGTGTGTGTGTATGTGTCAGGGACAAGCGTCATCACAGGATAAAGCGTGCCACAAATTCTCTCGCTGAAAGAGTTAATAATGTCAACAACTGGGCCACGGGGACGAGTCTGTCTGTCTGTCTATATGTCTCAATGTCTGTCTGTATATGTCTGTCAGTCAGTCAGGATGCCTTCTTGGGTTTGTAAATGATGGGGGAAGTGGGTAATCTCTCTCTCTCTCTCTCCTCTCTCTCTCTCTCTCTCTCTCTCTCTCTCTCTCTCCTCTCTCTCTCTCTCTCTCTCCTCTCTCTCTCTCTCTCTCTCTCTCTCTGGTGTGGTGAAGATAGGAGGCTTTTGTGTGTGTGTGTGTGTGTGTGTGTGTGTGTGTGTGTGTGTGTGTGAGTGTGTGTGTGTGTGTGTGTGTGAATTAGTAGTATAGGCAGAGGGGACACCTAACCAATCGACTATAGATTCCCTTCCTTCTCTCCTTCTCTCTCTCTCTCTCTCTCTCTCTCTCTCTCTCTCTCTCTCTCTCTCTCTCTCTCTCTCTCCTCTCACACACACACACACACACACACAACCACACACACACACACACCGGTATCCAAAACCTGAATACCTATAGTGATAAATCTGACTGGCAATACTTTGGAGAAATCATACACGGGGCCTCCAAAAAAGACTTAACCAAAATTATAATCATTACCCCATAAACTAACCCTCTTTAAAGTATAAGAAAGAGAACCAGGCCAGACCAATGTGTATAGAGCTACTAAAACCCTCATACATAAACCACGAGACATACATACACACATACACACACACACCACACACTTTGCGTAAGAAGTATTTAATTTAATCGCCTGTTGCAGTACCCATGTGGTTGTATACTGAGAGGTGGGTTGTTATACTGAATAAATGGTGGGTTGTATACTGAATGGTGGGTTGTTATACTGAGAGGTGGGTTGTAACTGAATGAATGGTGAGTGTATACTGAGAGGTGGGTTGTATACTGAGTGGTGGGTTGTATACTGAGTGGTGGTTGTATACTGAATGGTGGGTTGTATACTGAATGAATGGTGGGTTGTATACTGAGAGGTGGGTTGTATACTGAGAGGTGGTTGTATACAGAATGGTGGGTGTTATACTGAATGAATGGTGGTTGTATACTGAGAGGTGGGTTGTATACTGAGAGGTGGGTTGTATACTGAGATGTGGGTTGTATACTGAATGGTGGGTTGTATACTGAATGAATGGTGGGTTGTATACTGAATGGTGGGTTGTATACTGAGAGGTGGGTTGTATACTGAATGGTGGGTTGTATACTGAATGAATGGTGGGTTGTATACTGAGAGGTGGGTTGTATACTGAGAGGTGGGTTGTATACTGAATGAATGGTGAGTTGTATACTGAGAGGTGGGTTGGACGACTTTAGATAGCGAGGAACAGGGTCGTAAGTAAATAAGTAAGAGACAGGAACATAAGAAGAGAGGAACAGGGTCGTAAGTAGAGGATGGATGAGTGTCGTAAGTAGGATGGAAGAAGGTTATAAGTAAGTATTGAACAGGGTCGTAAGTAAATAAGTAAGGACAGGGACATAAGAAAAGAGGAACAGGGTCGTAAGTAGAGAATGGAAGAGTGTCGTAAGTAGGATGGAAGAAGGTTGTAAGTAAGTATTGAACAGGGTCGTAAGTACTAAGGAACAGGGTCGTAAGTAATTAAGTAAGGGACAGGGTCGTAAGTAAGTAGTGAACAGGGTCGTAAGTAGGATAAAACAGGGCCATAAAAATGTAGTGAGGAACAGGGAACAGAAGTAGCGAGAAACAGAGCCAGTCGTAAATATACAGTATATAGCAAGGAGGACTAGTAGGCCGTAAATACACACACATATATCCCTCTGCAGATGTTCAGCACGGCAGCAACGAGTGTAAACATTCCCCTATCGTTGGCTTATCTGCACGTGGTGGTGGTGGTGGTGGTGGTATGACATTTTGTAGGCAGGGGGCCAACCTAAACTATTTTCATCCCAGGGGAAGCAAGGTAATATATTATAGTCTATGCACTGAATGAACGAATATCACATGTTTTCCTCCTATCCTCCTTGGGCCTATCACATACACACACACATACACACACACACACACACACACACACACACACATACACACACACACACACACACACACACACACACACACACACACACACACACACACACCACACACACACACACACACACACACACACACCACACAGAAAAAAAAATATCAAAATTCTGTCGCTGGGTCCATAATCAATTAAGGACCCTGTGATCGTGGGTGAAAATTTAAGGCTTCTGATTCCTCCTGACTATGCCACGAAATAAACTCCTTCCATAGGCGGTGTTTCAGGGCAATAATTGAAGGACTCTTTTACCTCCAATTTTCTGACTACATCACAGGATCACTGAACAAAACATCTCAACTTTCCACTTGTTCGTTTGTTTAGGGACCCCGTGATGTAGTCTGAAAATTGGAGGTTAGTGAGTCCTGGTAACACTGCCACGAAACACTACTTTATATTGAAGGGGCTTGTTTCGTGGCATAGTCAGGAGGAATCACAAGCCGACAAGTTTAATTTATTACACGATGATCACAGGGTCCTTAAGGGGAGAGAGAGAACCTATTTTTGGTCATTTAGGGGGACGACTGAATCCTACAAACTATGTAAAAAAAAAAAAAAAAAAAAAAAAAAAAAAAAAAAAAAATTAATAATAATAATAATATACTGATGCATATATTTACAGAGCCTTCCCCAGACAGCATAAACGAAGGGTACATAGAATAAAATAATAATGATGTATGAATAAACTATGATAATACTTGCAATAAAACAAGTCATGTGTTGCCAGGCGGTAGAGTTGATATTATAAATTCATGGGAAAATTTAAATGCTTTCGTTCTCAGCGCTTTAGAATAATAATAATAATAATAATAATAAATGTGTGTACCTACTTTATCGAGAACACAATCTCTGTCTGCAGGTCCTAAGTGGAGATTCTCTTTCTTGTTGGTGAATTGGAAGGTCTGTGATTCCTCCAAACTATGCCACGAAACAGCAGATCCACTGTTAGTAATATTAAGGTCGTCTGTTTTCCTGGCATAGTTTGGAGGAATCAGCTGTAGCCTTCCAATTATTTACCCAAACAAGAATCTCCCCTTAAGAGCCCTGTGATCGTGTATGAGGCTTGGAGGCTTCTGATTCCTCCTGTCTGTGGCACGAAACAAACAAGCTCCTTCCGTATGTGTCTGTGTTTCGTGGCATATTTGAAGGACTCACTTATCTCCAATTTTCTGACTACATCACAGGGTCCCTTAATCTTGGGGGAAGTGGATTTTATTTGTGGATGATAATATCTTGGCAATGTGTACAGTAAGTGCAGATGTCTCAAGGTTATGAATATTTTTGGTGTAATTTGACTTGGATTGCATTATAGTTACACAAGAAATGTTATAATAATAATAAAAATAAAATAAAAATAAATAAAAATATAAATAATAATAATAATAATAATAATAATAATAATAATAATAAAATAACAATAATAATCATAATAAAAACAAATATAATAATATTAATAACAACAACAAAAATAATGATAATAATAAATAGACAAATTAATACAAGCGAAAGCCGGTACATACATACAATACTGTACATTTCCGCCAAGTTAAAGAAAATGGAGTGTGGTCTTTAAAGAGTTCCCACGGGGCCCTCAAAAAAAATATTCCGGTTGCCAAGAGACTCAGAAATCTGGGTTGTGTTGGGTTGGGGAGTGTCAGTTGTCTTCTTCAGGATGGGGTTGGGATGTTTGGTTGGTTGGTTGGGAAGATGGGGAGAGGGGAAGAGAAGGAAATGGTGGTTGGTTGGTTGGTTGGGGAGAGGGAAGGGAGAGGGAATGGTGGTTGGTTGGGGAGAGGGAAGGGGAGGGAAGGGAAGGTTGGTTGGAGGCAGAGGAAGTGTTGATTGGCTGGTTAGTTGGAGTGGGAAGGATTGGTTGGTTGGTTGGCTGGAGTTGGTTGGAGTGAGAGGGTCGATTGAATAGTTGGAAAATGGAATGACTCTATCAGGTTTAGTTCAAGTTTATACATTTATAGTGGTGACGAAAATCAAACCAACAACACTATGGATGGACACAAAGAGGAAATAAATGTCTGTCAATGGAAGGGGGATGGTTCTGTCAGGTTGTATGCATTGGGGTTCAAGTCAAGTTTATTTTAGTGAAGATGAAACTCAAACCCAAACAGTGAATACCAAGAGAAGATCACGTGTTGTCGAAATGTTTGTTGTCATTGGTTAGGGAACGAAACTAACATTGCCTTAAGGTCCCTGTGATTGTGTATGAGAATTGGAGACTTCTGATTCCTCCTGACTATGCCACGAAACAAGCTCCTTGCATATGTGTGTGTGTTTCGTGGCCTTATTTGAAGGACTCATTTACCTCTAATTTTCTGACTACATCACAGGGTCCCATAATCATAATCATATATCCTTACTGAGGAAATATACAACTAAGTCTTTTGGTACAACAGAAAGCTTTGATTCCACTAAAGTATGCCAGGAAACTAGACCAGATTAATAATACTAATGATGGTGGCATGTTGCTTGGAATAGTTTAGAGGAACCACAAGCTCTAGATTTACCAACTTCTGTACTTTCTTTCCCCTTAACTCTGTCTGTCTGCCTCACACTATTCTTAGCAGAGAAAACGACGGAAGTACAGGAATATAAAGAGGACACCATGAAACTAAACTATTCAACATTCTCTTCCCATTTCATTTTTTCCTTAATTATTTGAGTATTGCTTTTCGTTTCATTTACTCGGAAGGGACACACACATGTTAAGCAAGGAAGTGTGTTTATTAAAAGGAGCACCACCTCTTCAAACTGTGGCTACATGCATGGTTAGCGATTAGTGAATTTTTAAAAGATACATTGTTTTGATTTTGCTCTGCTTTTTCATAGGCAACGCGTGTTAAATTAAGTAGATGTTTCATACTTAGCACCACACGCACGAAAGGAGACTCACATGTAAAAACAAACACACACACACACATACATAAAATCTATCTTACATAAAAACACACTAAAAAAAAATACATACACACATAAAATCGATCACATAAAAACACTCAAAAAAAAAAAAAAAAAAAAAAAACATACACATAAAATCTATCACACCTAAAAACACACTTACGAAATTTAAAACACACATTCATTCACTGCTTCTTGTTGATATTTTCGGCATCTGTATACAGGACACGTTATACAGAAGGGCAGAACACTTTCCCCTTAAAAACCTATAACTGTAATGATTGTACAGTCACGAGCAATAGTCCTGTAACACCTTCTAACTATAATAATGGAACGGCCTCAAAAAATGATACGAATATAAACCTGTTTGTTGTCCTCTGTAATATTAGTTCACAGGATTCACTCAAATGGTTCACTTTAATCACATCATATCCCTAATTGCATGACTTTTAATCGTGACTGTACTAAAAAAAAAATATATATATATATCTATAAAATGTTACCAGGACTTTTAATCGTGACTGTACACACAAAACAAAAATATCTATAAAATGTTACCAGGACTTTTAATCGTAACTGTATACATAAAATAAAAAAATATATATAAATTTGTACTCACCACTTCATGTTGAGTGTGCGGGTAATGTTGCTGCCTCTCCTTAAACGGCCACCACCAGGGGTCAGGTTAGGTCAGCCGCAAATGGGCTCCTTCCTTCCTTCTGTCCTTCCTGTGTCACCTGTTGAGTTTTTTGCCTCGCCACCACACACACACACACACCACTCTAGTCGCACGTCAGGTTAGATCAGGTTAGGTCAGGAGGTACTGCAGTGCTCTCCTCTTCCACCTTCAACCTCTCCCTGCTTGTACAGATAACGATATGACTGTCCTTGCTTGCACTCAATCTTGACCCTTGTGTTACTGAAGGGTAGGGGTTATAGTTTTAGCACTGAATGTAAACAAATACAATAATAATACAGTATAGTTTACGATGCAGCGGTTCGTAATTAAGGAAACTGAATCCTTAACCTTTATATGTTACAAAAGGCTAGGGTTCTGTTTTTTAGGATTGATCAGGAATACAAATCACTCGGTTTACGACAAACACACTTCTTCTCGTTCACTGTCTGTCTGTCCTTCGTATCCTACCAACCAATAGGGCATGAAAAATTTCTTAATTAATAACTCTTACTCGATCACTGTATAGGTGAAGTATATACGGTTACAGAGTACAGTATTATTATTATTATTATTATTATATTCAGAGTATCAGCAGTAGGGTGTATTTTATTACTTAACACCTGCACCTACAACACAGACAACACCACACATCGATGTAGTACCAGGAAGCAACAGTAGCAGCAGCAGTAACAACAATACACTCTGGGTGAGCCTTGTAGCACATGGTTGGTTGCTTGGTTGGTGCTGGTGTCG
Source organism: Petrolisthes cinctipes (assembly GCA_033782935.1). Classification (NCBI taxonomy): domain Eukaryota; kingdom Metazoa; phylum Arthropoda; class Malacostraca; order Decapoda; family Porcellanidae; genus Petrolisthes; species Petrolisthes cinctipes. Next base: position 12,597 of record JAWQEG010006701.1, on the reverse strand, counting down.
TTAGGCGTGAGGGTTGGTAACTTGTCAAAATTTCTCACTTGCGGAAAAAAAAAATACGAACTCTATTGTAGGTTAAACGTTTGATGTGTAGCCTACTCTGTCTGTTTGTTAGGGCACGGGAACTTGTAGGTAAACTTAAATGTATTGGTGTTTTGATGGTGTGGTGTGGTTGGTTGGTTGGTTGGTTAATGTTGTTGTTGTTGTGGTTCCCCTACTACTGCTGCGACGGGACATTGATGAGGGTGACAGCGTGGGGCGGGCGTGACAGACTGCATGAGGCCGCGTGTGTGAGAGGGCAGGTTGGTTGGCACGGTATGGCACTCTCGACCACCTCCCCACCATTATATTGAAGTAAGTGCCAGATGGCGGTGGCAGTCAACGTCGCGCATGCGCAGGAAGTGTGCTCTCCTGACCTGCCAGCGCGCGCACACACACTCAAGGCACCAGTGGGCACCCCATGCATGACACTCCATCCACCAACACGGACGCCCGGGCTCCACTCTGAAACGGGCCAACATTGTATCTATAGTTAAATTTCTAACACAGACTGTTATATGTTATCAGTATAATCAAGAGCATTTCATTGTATCATTAGAACTTATAATATAATTTTCTTAATACGAAAGAGAATATATTGTAAATATAATTTCATATTAGAATCATATGTTTAAAATTAATCAAAGCTATTTTTATTCACAAGATATATGGCTTGTGATTTATTGACTGATAGAGTGATGCACAAATACTCTATAACACTTTCAAAACTATACACAGAGGTGGGCTGGGGAATGTAGAGAAGACAAGAGCAGGAGAGAAGAGGGACAAGGAAAGAAGACAAGAGCGAGAAAAAAAGAGAGCATGGAAACGTAGAATGATAGTTGGATGTGGGACACAAAGCAAAAGAGAGAAAGAATGTTATTATATACATACATACATACATAAATACATACATACATACATCATACATACATACATACATACATACATAGCCTACATACATACATACATAAATACATACATACATAGCCTACATACATACATACATACATCATACATACATAAATACATACATACATACAGACATAAATACATACATACATTTGTGATTCAGACTAAAGGAACAACCCACCAACCCACCCACACTAAGGACTATATGTGGCACAGTAAGACTCCATGGCACTGTGTTGTTGTATAGAAATTAATTAAGAGGATAATACACTTTGGGTACATTGGAGTGTCTTGATTCCTCCAAAGTATGCCAGGAAATAAACGGGACCAGATGAACAAAAACAAAATTAATGGTTTCCTGTTGCCTGGAAAAAAAAAAAAAAAAAAAGTTTGGAGGAATAGTTTACTCCAGATTTGCAAGGAAAAGTTTGGAGGAATAGTTTGCTCCAGATTTACCAAAAGTGTAATAATTATCCCTGTGTGGAAAAGTGTATGTGGATTCCTGTTATTACTCCACTCAAGCATCAAGGCATAATATTATCTTAGGGGGTGTAATATAGTGCTTGTTGCTTGCATCTTTGAAGTGACTGATTCCTCCAAACAATAAAAAAAAAAAAAAAAAAAAAAAAACTGGCTATCTTGTGTTACTTCATTTCGTCCATAAAAAAAAAAAATTTAGATGTCCGCTTCCATTCAAGTTGACATGCGTGGTGAAAAAAAAAGATGTGGGACCCAATTGATGTTATAATTTAGGTTAGATTAAAGTTTGGTTATGGTTGGCGCGAGTCAAATCTGGAGTGTGATCATTGTTGCAAGGAGGACGTGATTATGCACACACACACACACTTACACACACACACACATGCACACACACACATATATATACACACACACACACACACATACACACACACACATATATATATACACACACACATATACACACACACGCACACACACACACATACACACATACACATACACACACACACACACATCGAGATATGTTCTACTTTTTTTTAGTGGCATAACTCTATCATTTCTAATATGTCGTTTATATTAAAACAAAATATACATATATATATATATATATATATATATATATATATATATATATATATATATATATAAACCTCAAGCATAGTAACCATTATCCAAAAATGTTGAACTCATTCATTCATATTATCTTTGCTTAAATAATTCTTTTCCTATATTATATTCCATTGAAAGGTGGTGCAACACAAAATAAACACAACAACAACAGCAACAACATTAACAACCTTAAAACCGTAGTGCTTAGTGGGTAATACAGTGTTTGCTGCATACTTGGAGCGACTGATTCCTCCAAACTATTCAACATAACAGGCTTCCTTATAATTATTACTTCATTTGGTAATAAGTTTCCTCGTATACTTTGGAGCATTCACAAGAACATACTCTCAACTTCACAGACAACTACCGGTATCCTTATGTTCAGAGGCTCAAAGGGTAAGGAAAATAAATTGACGACCCATAACTCAGACACGTAAAATAAACTGAAGAGAAAGAATACCTCACTAGAACTGGAAGACCGTGTAGCACCTAAGGAGAAGGAGATGGAGAGGAGGGTCACAAAGCACGAGGGAAAAAAACAGAGGGTCAGGAGAAATGAGAGGAGGAAATAGAGAGGTGGGACAGTAGTAGTGGGAGAAGGACATAACGAGAGGTGGGACAGACAGCAAGCTCGAAGGAAATAGAGGGTCAGTAGAAATAGGATGAGATAAAGAGAGGAGAGACAGACAGCAAGCTCGAAGGAAATAGAGGGTCAGTAGAAATAAGATGAGATAGAGAGGAGGGACAGACAGCAAGCACGAAGGAAATAGAGTGACAGTAGAAATAGGATGAGATAGAGAGACAGACAGCAAGCACGAAGGAAAGAGAGTGACAGTAGAAATGAAAGGAGATAGAGAGAGGAGAGATAGCAAGCACGAAGGAAAGAGAGTGACAGTAGAAATAGGATGAGATAGAGAGGAGGGACAGATAGCAAGCACGAGGGAAAAGAGAGTGACAGTAGGAACGGAAGTAGGAGATAGAGAGAAGTGACAGACAGCAAGCACGAAGGAAAGAGAAGGACAGTATAGACACGAAAGGAAATGACTGAGAAATTAAAGTAGTACTGCCCACAACATCGCACACACACACACACACACAAACACACACGCAAGCACGCAGGCAGGCAATACCACCCACCCCTCCCTCCCCCCTCACCCCTCCCTTCCTACAGCAAGACATGTATAAAGGAGAAAAAAGAAATAAGAAGAAGGGTGAGTGAGTAGAGTAGTGTGGGGGAATTAGGACAGGTCAGTGTGCCAAGACAAACAGGGCCAGATGTCTCTCTCTCTCTCTCTCTCTCTCTCTCTCTCTCTCTCTCTCTCTCTCTCTCTCTCTCTCTCTCTCTCTCTCTCTCTCTCTCTCTCTCATCTGGCAGCATCAGGAAGTGACGTCACAACAGGCACACGAAAGAAAGAAAGGAATATATTACTCTCGTATGACGACGTCGGCTGGAATGGTATTTAGTGCAGGTTTGTGTACGTGTGTGTGTGTGTGTGTGTGTGTGTGTGTACTGTATATATATGTGTGTGTGTGTGTGTGTGTGTGTGTACTGTACGTGTGTGTGTGTGTGTACTGTATATATATATGTGTGTGTGTGTGTGTGTACTCTACGTGTGTGTGTGTGTACTGTAAGTGTGTGTGTGTGTGTGTGTGTGTGTGTGTGTGTGTGTGTGTGTGTGTGTGTGTACTGTACGTGTGTGTGTGTGTGTACTGTATATATATGTGTGTGTGTGTGTGTGTTTCTAGGCCATAGGTATAAAAATCTGCTTAGAGTAATTACCCAACATTACTAACTGACCGTCTAGCAAAATAACTAACAAAAATCTCTAACACTGAAAATATACCTAACTAAGGAACTAACCAACTCTTACTATAACTAGACAACAGAATGAGAACACACACACACACATACACAAACAAAGATACACACACACACACACACACACACACACACTAAAACACCACACATACAATGATTTCAACAAAGTGACGTGTGGGGAAAATCAGAACCAATCATAATAACAAGTACATCTTTTTACACAACAACAACAACATCAAACCCTGTGCATGGAGCTGTCATAATGTCCCCCTGAGACTCACGTGTATAGGAAACAAGCATAAATCCATACCAATTTTAATAACAACTTGGTATGTACTGTACCTCTTTAAGTAACAACATCAAGTCTTGTTATGGTGGTGGGTGTTATGATGTCCCCCTGAGACTCACGTGTATAGGAAACAAACCTAAATCCAATACCAATTTTAATAACAAGTTGGTACCTCTTTAAACAACAATATCATAGCCACTGTGGTTTGTTATGATGTTTACCTGAGACTCAAGTGTATAGGAAACAAGCCTAAATCCATACCAATTTTAATAACAACTTGGTATGTACCTCTTTAAACAACAATATCATAGCCACTGTGGTTTGTTATTATGATGCTTTCCTGAGTCTCACGTATAGGAAACATCACCCATTACCCACCCACTCACTCACTCACTCACTCCTCGCCAAGACCACACGTCAGGGACAGGTCGAACGAAGGAGGTATAATCATAAATGAGTCGATGTTGTTAGTCGAAACTAATGAGGTCTTCACGGCTGTCTTGCTTTAATGACCCTTATGAAGAAATCAGTAGGAGGAGAAGGAGGAGGAGGAGGAGGAGTAAGAGGAGGAGGAGGAGGAGGAGGAGGAGGAGGAGGAGGAGTAAAAGGAGGAGGAGGAGGAGGAGGAGGAGGAGATGTAAATTAGTCTTAAGTGGATATTCTTGTGTTGTTGAATTGGGAGGTCTCTATCTGTTGAATCCTGCTAACTATGCCACGAAACTGATCCCCTATTAGTACCATTGAGGGCGTCTGTCTGTCTGTCTGTCTGTTTTCTGGCATAGTTAGGAGGAAGCAGTAGCCCTCCATTTTGCCAACAAGACAGTCTACTTAAAGAGATAGATAGTTCAGTGTTGGAAAATCTGCAGGAGTAACTGATTCCTCTAAACTTCTATACTATACTCCATTCAAGCAAGCAAACAGGCCCCCATTATTCTTGCTAATCTGGCCCTGTTTCTTGGCATACTTTGGTGGCATGAAGGTGCTCTAATGTACACTCGTGATACATAATTTCTGACCAGAGTGTGAGGAGGAGAAAGCTTCGAATCGCCTGCTATACCTTATTTCCCCACCCACACCCTGTACACCTATAGGGGCTGAGTTCGAATGCAGGGTATGTGTGTGTGTGTGGTGCCTGCAGTTCATCTCTGGTCAGAAATTAAGTATCATGAATGTATGTACCATCAAAAGTATAATTATTACCCTCTCCTCCCCCCCCCCCACACTAATTAAGGAACGAATCAGTGTGTTGGTGAGCACTTGCATGATTGGTGAGGTGAAAAAATCTGGCGAGTGTGACACCACCGCCTTCCTTCTACACGCAACTCCCTCGAATGTAAACAAATCGTCGGTCTCTTTTTGGTGGGTGGGACACGTGCCTAACCTTGGATCGATGAAAAATATTATAGTGGTCCCTTTGCCATACCTATATTCTTTCTGGGCACCTATTTCACAGACTTATTTTTATTTATTTAAAGGGGGCTGGTGGCTTTCACTTATATAATGTGTGTAGATCTTTTGTCGTATATAGAAATGAGGTCAAACTCCCCGGCTTGAAGGTTATGGTTAATATGTCAGCGACTGAATATCAAAGAGAGACCCAGAATGCTTTGAAAGGGGGGGTGGGGGTGGGGGTGTGAGAAGGGGGGGGGGAGGGGGGGAAGGGTGTGTATGTGTGTGAAAGGGGGGTGGGTGGGGGTGTGAGAAGGGGGGGGAGGGGAGGGTGAAGGGTGTATGTGTGTGAAAGAGGGGTGGGTGGGTGTGTGTGAAGGGGGGGGGGAGGGGAGGGTGAAGGGTGTATGTGTGCGAAGGAGGGAAGAGGGAGGGCTGGAAGGGTGTGTGTATGTACGGTGCTGGGCTGGGGTGGTAAATCTAGAACAACTGATTCACCCAAACTATTCCCTGCAACAACAACAACAAGGCACCACCATTATTTGTGTTCATCCGGCCCTAAGGTTTCCAGGCATACTTTGGAGGAATCAAGGCACTCCAATGTATGTATGTATGTATGCACCAGAAGTATACTATAAGAAGGAGAAGAAGGAGGAGGAATGACGTGAGTTTGGCTACAACATCACACAAAGACTCATCACTTCTTCACGTATTGGCTGAATGACCCACTTCAATCTCTCACCACTTAATTAAGGGGGACATTTTGTGTTGGTAAATCTGCTGGAGCAACTGAATCCTCCAAACTATTTTTCCAAGCAACAACAGAACACCAACCATTATTTTTGCTCTTCTGGTTCTGTTTCCTGGCATAGTTTGAAGGAATCAAGGCACTCCAATGTAACAAAATTAAATTACCCCCTAAACGCCCCATGCACACTCTGTATACCCATCCCCCCCCCCCCTGACTCCCCCCCCTACCCCCCTCATCCGTCCCCCACCTTCCCTTACTTACCCTCACTGAGTCCTGTTGTCCCTCTCCATATTAATCACTGTCAGTTCTTCCACTATCCCTCTTTCCCTTGTCCTGCCTTCAAAGCTTTTTTCCGTTCATAGAGAAACTACTTACACAGGACACGAAGCAATGCATCCCACTTCTTCCCCTGGCGGCATATGACCTTAAGGGGATAGTGTACTTTTGGTGAATTTAAGTGCCTTGATTCCTCCAAAGTATGCCAGGAAACAGGACGGGATTAACAAAAATTAATGGTGAATTGTTGCTTGGAATAGTTTGGAGGATTCAGTTGCTCCAAAAATACCAATATTATACTACCCTCTTAAGGACCCTGTGATCGTGTATATGGGACTTGAATTTAGGCTTCTGATTCCTCCTGACTATGACATGACACAAACTCCATCAATGCTGTTGGTGTTGTTTCATGACAGTGTAAGAAGGACTCACTCACTAACCTCCAATTTTCTGACAACATCACGGGGTCCCTTACTTAATTAACAGCTGCCCCGCCTTTAATGTTTCCCTCTCGACTCAATTCATTAATGCACTAAAAAGTACCGTGGAGGGTCATACAGGGCATTTGATACTAAGATGGTCCTGTGCAAAAAATATGGACAAATATATTTTAGAGACGAAAATCTCCTTGTTTTAGTGTGTTCGTGATAATCAATGCATATCTTTATGAAGTTGATTAAGAAAATGTAACTAATATAACGTTTCCTTCCCTCGTTTCAATCTTATTTAATTTTTTATATACGTATTTTTTTTATTTATTTATTTTTTTTATTATAAAGACCAACAAGTGTTCGTTTCGCATCATTTTTCAAGGCCGTTTCTTTTAAAGGACTACTGGGCGTGACTGTACACTCGCGGTCAGAAATTGTGTCCCGATCCCCTGGCAAGATGAATCACAAACATCCTAGCTTTGAACAACAACTGTGCGTCTCCCTACAACACACATTGGTTCAAATCATCAAAGCTTGGCTAGTTGCAATTCATCGTGCCAAGGGATCAGGACTAAAATTTTGTTTATATAAAAAAAATTTATTATATAAATAATTTTTTTTTTATAATTTTTTTTTTTTATATATGTTACTGGACTGGAAGACCTACATCACACCACAACTGCTCGTTGCCTGGTTCGACCCCGAAAAGGATGCGAGGAGAGACCAAGACGTGGTCGGTTTTTGAGTGTACAGTGTGTTATGAAGGTCCAGATTCCCTCGTTAACATATTGGGCCGTCTGTACCAATCAAGGATCATTACAAGTTTACAAGATAGCCAATCCTTGAGTGTTGTGGCTCTCACGTAGGTTTCTCAAAGAGTATATATAGCGAGAAAAGCCGGTGCTCAGTGTCATTTTTCCAGCATTCCTCAAATTGAAGTGTTCTGTGTGAGGCCCATTTCTCCCCCTTCTGTAACTGGCATTAATTCAGTTAAGTATTATTATTATTAAGTTTGGTGTCTTACGAGTGTATTACTGGTGTATTACGAGTGTATTACGAGAACTCGGATTATAATTAGTTATTATTGTTATTCTTTGTGTTATTGTTAGTGTAGGGTTACGTGGTGTCAAGTTATTGTAAGAGTTTTGTATTCTCTTTAACTTGAGTGTGGTATTATTATTAATGGGCAATCTACTGAGTTGTTGAATGGTTTGGGATACATGAATTCATGGTGTTTTGATGTTCTTGGGATAAATGTGTTTAATGTCAAAATAAACTTCGTATTGTTTTTACTTTTTTTTTTTTTTTTTTTTTTACATAATAAAAAAATTTATAACAAAAATTTATAATTTTTTTTATTTTTTTTTATAAAAATATTTTTTTAGAATTTTTTTTATAAAAATCTTTTGTTACAAAATTATTTTTTTTAATCTTGTTTATAAATTTTTTTTTTTTATAAAAATCTTTTTTATAAAAATGTTTTTTTTATAAAAAAAATTTATAATAATTTCTTTTTATATAAAGAAATTGTTTTTTTTTATAAAAAAAAAAAATTATATAACTTTTTTTTATATAAAAAGTTTTTTTATATAATTTTTTTTTTTATATAAATTTTTTTTTTATATAAAATTTTTTTATATAAATTTTTTTTTATATAAATTTTTTTTTATATAAATTTTTTTTACATATAAATTTTTTTTTAGATATAAATTTTTTTTATAAAATTTTTTTTTATATAAAATTTTTTTTTTATATAAATTTTATTTTTATATAAATTTTTTTTTTATATAAAATTTTTTTTATATAAAATTTTTTTTTATATAAAATTTTTTTTATATAAAATTTTTTTTTATATAAAATTTTTTTTTATATAAAATTTTTTGTTTATATATAAAAAAAATTTATATAAATTTTTTTTTATATAAAATTTTTTTTTATATAAATTTTTTTGTTTATATATAAAAAAAATTTATATAAAATTTTTTTTTATATAAATTTTTTTTATATAAAATTTTTTTTATATAAATTTTTTTTTTATATAAATTATTTTTTATATAAATTTTTTTTTTAATATAAAAAATTTTTTTTATATAAAATTTTTTTTTATATAAAAATTTTTTTGTATATAAAAATTTTTATTATATAAAAAGTTTTTTTTATATAATTTTTTTTTTATATAAAATTTTTTTTATATAAATTTTTTTTTTTATATAAATTTTTTTTATATAAATTTTTTTTTATATAAATTTTTTTTATATAAAATTTTTTTTTTATATAAAATTTTTTTTTTAGATAAAAATTTTTTTATATAAAAATTTTTTTATATAAAATTTTTTATTATATAAAAATTTTTTTTCATATAAAATTTTTTTTTATATAAAATTTTTTTTATATAAATGTTTTTTTTATATAAATTTTTTTTATATAAAAAATTTTTTTTTATATAAATTTTTTTTTTATATAAAATATTTTTTTATATAAAATTTTTTGTTTATATATAAAAAAAATTTATATAAATTTTTTTTTATATAAAATTTTTTTTTATATAAATTTTTTTGTTTATATATAAAAAAAATTTATATAAAATTTTTTTTTATATAAATTTTTTTTATATAAAATTTTTTTTATATAAATTTTTTTTTTATATAAATTATTTTTTATATAAATTTTTTTTTTAATATAAAAAATTTTTTTTATATAAAATTTTTTTTTATATAAAAATTTTTTTGTATATAAAAATTTTTATTATATAAAAAGTTTTTTTTATATAATTTTTTTTTTATATAAAATTTTTTTTATATAAATTTTTTTTTTTATATAAATTTTTTTTATATAAATTTTTTTTTATATAAATTTTTTTTATATAAAATTTTTTTTTTATATAAAATTTTTTTTTTAGATAAAATTTTTTTTATATAAAAATTTTTTTATATAAAATTTTTTATTATATAAAAATTTTTTTTCATATAAAATTTTTTTTTATATAAAATTTTTTTTATATAAATTTTTTTTTTATATAAATTTTTTTTATATAAAAATTTTTTTTTTATATAAATTTTTTTTTTATATAAATTTTTTTTTTTATATAAAAAAAAATTTTTATATAAAATATTTTTTATATAAATTTTTTTTTATATAAAATTTTTTTTTTATAATTTTTTTTTATATAAATTTTTTTTTTATAATTTTTTTTTATATAAATTTTTTTTTTATAATTTTTTTTATATAAATTTTTTTTTTAAATTTTTTTTGTATAATTTTTTTTTATATAAAACATTTTTTTTATATAAATTTTTTTTTTATATAAATTTTTTTTTTATAATTTTTTTTTATATAATTTTTTTTATATAAAATTTTTTTTATATAAAATTTTTTTTTATATAAAAATTTTTTTTATATAAAACATTTTTTTTATATAAAAAAAATTTTTATATAAATTTTTTTTTTTATATAAAAAAAAATTTTATATAAAAAAATTTTATATATACAAATTTTTTTATATAAAAAAAAAATTACATAATTTTTTTTATATAATTTTTTTTTATATAAATTTTTTTTTATATAAAATTTTTTTTTTATATAAAATTTTTTTTATATAATTTGTTTTTATAAAAAATGTTTTTATATAAATTTTTTTATATAAAAAAAAATTTTATATAAAATTTTTTTTATATATAAAACTTTTTTTATATAAAAAAAAAATTTATATAAAATTTTTTTTATATAAAAAATTTTTTTATATAAATTTTTTTTTTATATAAAATTTTATTTTTTATAATTTTTTTTTTATATAAAAATTTTTTTTATATAAATTTTTTTTTTATATAATTTTTTTTTTATATAAAAAATTTTTATATAAAAAAAATTTTATATAAAAAAAAAATTTATATAAAATTTTTTTTTTATATAAAATTTTTTTTTTATATAAATTTTTTTTTTATATAAAAAAAAATTATATAAAATTTTTTTTTTATAAATTTTTTTTTTTTTATATAAATTTTTTTTTTTATATAAAATTTTTTTTTTATATAATTTTTTTTTTTTATAAGATTCGAACAATTGTGCTTCTCCCTACAACACACATTTGTTCGAATCATCAAAGCTTGGCTAGTTGCGATTCATCGTGCCAAGGGATATGGACACAATTTCTGACCGCGAGTGTACATTATTACCCTATTCTGATTTATGATTCCTATTGGCTCAAGTCTGTTTTTTTATCCCTGGTCGTGTCAGAGTATCAACAATGTCAAAGTGGATTTACACAGGGGGGGGTTCCATTTGCTAGTGTAAACAGCTCATGACAATCGTGGCTTAGAAACACTGAAAATAAACAGAGAGGCGTCCAGTCTTACACAGTGACAGCTTAGTGGTTCATAAAAATTCTGATATAGTCCACCAAACACCAACACACCATCCCTGCTGCTTCTGCTTCTGCTTCTGCTTCTGCTGACACACTTGCTGCCTGCTGCTGCTGACACACTAACTTCACTCCCTCGCCCACACTACTACTACTGCTGCTGACAACACTGCTTGCTGATATTATTATTATTTCACTCCACACACACACACACACACACACGCCTGCACCTGCTGACCTTTCTTCCATTCAAACCACTGCTGATTAAATTTACAACGACTGCTGACACATTTCACTCCTCCACACACACATACACACACACACACACACCTACTGACACTCCATTCATTCAAACCTCTGCTGATTAAATTTACACAACCACTGAACGCTTGCTTACAGTTCACTCTTCCCTACACACTTTTGCTGACCCTCCCTCCCGTGTTTCCTTCCTATACTACCCAGGAATATTGCACCGTCTACACACACACTTCACCCCAACCCAATTACATCTCTGCTGATCCTATTACGAAAAAACTACTTGAACATTTTTTTACACTGGCATCTTCTGCATGACCCACTGACGCGATGGATTCTGCTAAAATGTATGTAACTTAATAATAATAATAATAATAATAATTATAATAAATAATAATAATAATATTTGTCTTTCTTCTGATTTCACATGGAAGAGGTGAACTGAAATGAGACAGAAAGACAAACGACCCCACTAGACTTGGAAGACCCCTTAACAAGATAGAAGTACGGTAGATGAAAATAGAGAGGGAAAGTAAATACAATAAAATAAACATTAAGAAAGGAGGAACAACTGCAGAAGGTATATGTTGTCTAAGTACTTATCTTTTTATGTCTCTTATCTGTATTTGTCATAAAGGAAAGCGGCTCGAGTACAAAGGGGCGCCAAAATCGCTAGTGAATTGAGAATGTAGCCGCAGTATGCATTTAGTTCCTATAGTCTGTTTGTCCTCGTCCGACCTCACAGTGGCTGATTGTCCAGAATACCTAGCATTATCACCAACCATTAAGGACCCTGTGATCGTGTGTGAGACTTGGTTGGTGGCTTCTGATTCCTCCTGACAATGCCACAAAACAAGCTCCTTCAATATAAGTATGTGTGTGTGTGTTTCGTGGCAATATTTGAAGGACTCGCTAACCTCCAATTTTCTGACTACAACACTTGGTCCCGTAAGGATGATTTTGGAAGATAGTGATTCCTACAAACATTAC
>JAWQEG010006700.1:37500-57032 GCA_033782935.1 Petrolisthes cinctipes | reverse complement strand
ATGTTTTGTAAGATAAAAAACAGTTTCTCTAACAAGGAGAGCTCAACTGAAGTACTTGGACCGCTCCAAGTGCTGTTCCTCATCCAATGCTGTTGCCGGCCTTCCCTCCCTTCTGTATCCCTCTAAGCTTCTCTCTGTATACCTCTCCCTCTCACTAACTCTCCCTCTCCATCACACAAAACATTCCTTTGCATCTCTCTTCTTCTCCATCACACTAACTCTCTCTCTCTCTCTCTCTCTCTCTCTCTCTCTCTCTCTCTCTCTCTCTCTCTCTCTCTATCGTCGAGCGAAGGCATCTGGGGACTTTGACGGTCATAGAAAACTGAATCGAAACGGGAAGTCCAAAATAAGGGCTGCTAAGCGTGCTGAGGAGGTCCGTGTGGCTAGACTCTGCAAAGAGAACCCCAAGGAGTTTTTCAGTTATGTGAATGGCCGTAAACCAAAAATGCAGAAAATGCTAACCTCTTAAATGAGTACTTCTCTTCAGTGTTCTCTGAGGAGAGTGGTCCCATTCCCGAACCTTTGGACTCCTTCAGTGAGAAGTTGGAATCAATGGTCTTCACCCAAGAAGAAATTGAGAGAAAAATAATCGAATTAAAAGCAAACAAGTCCCCCGGTCTGGATGGGTTCTTACCTAGAGTGTTGAAAGAAGTGCATGGTGAAGTATCACGGCACATGTGCATGGTCTTCAACAGGGTAATCCAGACTGGATGCGTTCCTAGAGACTGGCATGAGGCAGAGGTGACTCCTATCTTCAAGAAGGGAGATGCTAGCCAACCGTCAAACTACAGACCCCTCAGTTTAACCTCGATAGTCTGTAAACTCATGGAGAGCATCATGGTGGACAAAATAACAGCACACTTAGAATCAAATTTGCTACTGAGGCGTTCCCAGCATGGGTTCCGGCAGCACCGGTCATGCCTCACAAATCTGGTGGAATTCTTCCATTTTGTTTTCAGTGAGCATGATCGGGATAAAGCGGTCGATGTTGTCTACTTAGACTTTCAGAAAGCCTTTGATAAGGTACCCCACCGCCGCCTCCTTCGGAAAGTGCGTGCACTGGGCATAGACGGAAATGTGGCAAATTGGATAGAGAACTGGCTAAGTGACAGACGGCAGCGGGTGGTAGTGAACGGACAGGCTTCAGAGTGGGTGCCCGTTACTAGCGGTGTTCCCCAAGGTTCTGTTCTGGGACCACTATTGTTTATCATCTATGTTAATGACGTGGATGGTGACATGGTTGCCAAGATTTCCAAATTCGCCGATGATACTAAGCTTGGTATGAATGTCGCGAAAGAAGGAAATACTACCCGCTTACAAGAAGATCTTAGGAAGATCGGGGAGTGGTCTGACACGTGGCAAATGCCATTTAACGTGAACAAATGCAAAGTTATGCATATAGGCCACAGAAACCCCCGAACAGAGTATAACCTTAAGGGCAATGCTCTCGTAAGCACTGATACTGAGAAAGACTTGGGTGTAACTATCACCAGCGACCTCAAGTTCTCAAAGCAGTGTATTGAGGCTGAGAAGAAAGCCCAAAGGATGTTAGGGTACATAAAGCGACAGTTTGGATACCGGAACAAGGAGATAGTACTTTGTCTGTACAAGGAGATAGTACTTTGTCTGTACAATTCCCTTGTCCGACCGCACCTGGAGTATGCAGTCCAGTTTTGGAGTCCTTCTTACCGAAAGGATATCGCGAGATTGGAACGAGTGCAAGCCAGGGCAACCAAACTTATACCCTCTCTTAGACACAATGGCTATAAAGATCGGTTGGTAGAACTCGACCTGTTCTCTTTGGAAACCCGGAGACTGCGTGGTCAGCTTATCGAAGTGTTTAAAATACTACGAGGCTTTGACAATGTAGACTACAGGGACATTTTTCAACTCAGTGAGGGCACAACCAGGAATCATGGCTACAAACTTGAACTGAAGCGATACAACCGTGATCTGTGTGGTAAATTCTTTACATACAGCATCTGCGGTACTTGGAACGCGCTTCCTGCTGATGTAGTCAACAGCAACTCTATAGATCAGTTCAAGTCCAGATTAGACAAAGTCTTAAATCACCATCTAGGTGTTTAAGCCGTTGTGCGAGTGTTCCTTGATGGTTTCACATGACACATTCGAGGACGGTCGCCTACTTGCGCAACTAAACCCACAGGTACCCTCTTTGTATGGATCGTAAGGTCCCCTAGGGTACTTCTTTTCCTTGTAACTCCTTGTAACTCTCTCTCTCTCTCTCTCTCTCTCTCTCTCTCTCTCTCTCTCTCTCTCTCTCTCTCTCTCTCTCTCTCTCTCTCTCTCTCTCTGCGAAGGAACAGATAAAAGAATGTGAGAGAGACAGACGACGAAAAAATTCAACTGAAGGAGATGTGAGAGATGGAAGTTATTAGAGTCGAATGGCGAAAAAGATAAGGATGATGGATTGGACATTTTGCGCAGTTTTACATCCAGAGTCGTTGGAACGGGTTTAATGTCACACAAAATTCAGTTTGCAAGGTTTAAATTCTTACTTCATAAGCCTTTTGATACGAATGATTTACCATCAGGAAGAATTGCCAGTCAGTCGTAAGAGTGAAATATACCCAAATACACTATGATTTTCATCCTACTTGCAGGCGTAAATCCGTCAATTGGCTGATAATAACTTAACTAAAAAGGCCAACTTGCTAAGATATAATTAGTTCTCCAATAACATAAATATTGACTTTATATGTATTACAACCTCATCAGAATTCCAGGAGTTGTGGAAAGTATTGTGTTGTTTATTGCTGGGATAAACAATGATATTCAAAATAATGGAGTCATCACATAGCTAATAATACAAGTATGAGTGAAAACATAACCTTTCTTCGTTTCCTTAGGGTAATGATATTAATTTTTGTTAGTTCTCCAATTTTCACAACCATTGTACTAGAAAGAGTAGCATAAGGGGATTTTGAAGTTAGTTGAGGCTTAACGATTTCATATAATCCTGAGTATAAATATATCTTATGCATAATTTACAGTATATTACCTGTGACTAACACAATTGATAAAATCATTGTGACTAAATAATATAGTAGTAGTTTACTTATACAGAACCATGGATGAGCTGTGTCTTATGCCAAGTACATTGTTGATTATAAGTATGTAAAAATAACAAGTGTTTCGGAAAGGGTAGTAAATATTTAAAGACTATTTGTGTCAGAGTGAACATGAATACTGAAAAAAGAGGCGTGGCGTGTTGTAATGGAAAGAGAAGCTTGGTGATATATATAGTGGACTGATTACATTAAAGGGATACATACTCTCTAACTCTCACACTGGAAGCCTACTGATTTCTCCAAACTATACCATAAAACAAATCCTCCACTCGTACAATACTGATTAGCCCTGTTTCCTTGCATAGTTTGGAAGATTCGTTAGCTCCCTCATATGACCACAAGAGAGTCTCCCCTTAGGAAAGTAGGTAGAGACATTGATCGTGGTGGTGGTGACAGGTAAGTGGCGTTACAGCAGCATGGAGATGAAGTGCTGCGGTAATGGCATACAGAGGGCAGGTGTTAAAATGGGATTCATAAATTGACCTGAATAGGGTGGAACGGATTTGTAGCCCTCGTTAGTGAATGGAGTGAGTTATGAGCCTTTTTTTGGACGAGTGATTGAGTACAGTAGTGATTGAGAAGTGGTTTGGGATTGATTGATCAATAATGTATAGTGTGCGAGTGATTGAGTAGTTGTGTATGTGTGACTAAATAAGGTTGCTGACTCCACCAAACTAAAATCTCTTTACTTTTGTACCCGTTTCATTCTCCCATGAGTTAGAAAAATCTCATATCAGATGAATAAATAGTAAGGAATATATAACTGCAAATATACTGAAATATGGGTAGTAAGATGCGTAGACTTTTTCATTTTAGTTTCCACCGTCACACCTTACCATCCACCAATGGCTGGCCCGTTGAGACACAACAGTCATGACGTAAAGGTCTGTGCGTTGTGATTGACTGGGTGGGGGCGTAACGAGGAATGTGCATGGCAGGTGCCTCTTAACTCTTTTCGCATTCGACGAAGAAAGGATCTAGCTTTGTTTTAGAGATCGACAAAGAGGTCGATTATTTTCCTACTTCAAAAGAATCACACAAGAAATATATACGGGTTTGGTAACTAATCAAGAACAGCATACATTATAATTTGTTGCCCCTAAAGAAGACCCCCCCCCCCCTCTCACCACAGAGCGGCCTATATATAAATTGGTAATATAGGCCAGGTGCTGATGTTTCTGGAGAAGGAGTGGAAGTAGAAGAGAGACAACTGTTATGTGAAAAAGAATGAATATGAAGTGGATATAGAGGAATCACAAGAAATGGGAGAAATGTGAACGAAGATAAAGTTTGGAATATTGCATGAAGTTCTTGGTAAATAAACAATAAGGACAGTTTGTTGAAGGAAGTATTGAGGTACAGAACGTGTTAGTATAGGGGTCATTTTAGAGTGAACTATAAATTAGAAGTGTGGTATTTATAGTTTATGATGGATGGGATGAAGCTTATGGAAAGGGAATGAGCCTCAATAATGATAAGGGCGGGTGTGACAAGGCAGGAGAGACGGGAGTAGAACAGAAGAAAGATGCAAGGGGGAAAGAGAACGAGAAAGAAATGTATATGTTGGAAGATAAAGGTTGGCAGAATCTGAATGTAGGTGAAGATCAAGAAGACTAAACGTGTGATAAATCTTCTTAGGCCTACTGGGTAAAATGTGAAGCGAGAAAATGATGAATAGAGGCTGAGGTACCGACTAAGGAGAGGGGAGTTAGGGAGGACCAGGAGGGAAGTGGAGGTGCCGAATGGCGAGGAGGGAGAGTGAGGGAAGACCTGTAGGGAGGGTGAAAGATCTCTTCTTTGCACAGGGTTAAAAAAGTGGTTTTATCTTCACTCTCACTTTGTCTCCCTCCCCGAGGGTCATTGCTCACCATCACTTCTCATCTCTTCCCACATCTGTCTTTCGCTTTTTTTTCACCTCTTTCTTCGCACTCTCTTTACGTCTTTTCTACCACTTTCATTTCCTTTCGCTTTCCCTCTTTTCCACCTTTCTTCGTTTCCTCCTTCCTTCGTTATCTTCCTATGTTATCTATGTCCCTCATTTTTGCCTCTTTGGTAATTGTTATGTGTGTGTCCTAATGATTTAGTTTGTAGTTAGAGTTTATAAAATTTTCTCTTGTAGTTTCTTATGTTCCCCCTTTTTACGTCTTTTGATTTGTGTGGTTGTGAATGTTCTTATCCTTTATATATTTTCATTAGGCTTCGCCTCCCTCCCTCTCATCCCCAAGCCTGTATCCCTCTCTATCTCTTTATACTAGCTCTGTTCCCTATCTTCCTCCAGCTCACCCCTAGCTCTTCGCATTTAATTCCTTACTTCCCAGCAGCCCTCCTTCTCTTCACTCCATCGACACCCTCCTCCTTCCCTGCCCTTCAAGAAGCCATTGTTAATAACACCACTAACATTCATACCGTCAGAAACGAAGCACTACCCATAAGGCAAATAATGTGTAAATCTGGCCTCTATGCAGTGGTGTGGTGTAGCATACTCCTGTCCCCGCTGATGCTAATTACGTGAAGCGGGTCATTGGCACTGTTTGGCACAGAGAATGACGTGTCTAGACTGGCACTCCTGTGTACTTGGCCCCCTCTGGCATACATATACAGGAGTTGCATATACTTTACACGTATACACGCCAGTGTCAAGTATAATATTATGCACATACATCCCTACACAAACTTAGATACACAGAGGCACACGTTCCAACACATATAGCCATGCACATATTCGTAGAGACACACGATCACAAACATAATCTGAACAAACACCCACCCACCCACACACACACACACACACACACACACACACACACACACACACACACACACACACAGACACACACACACACACACACACACAATCAGCTGCATGCACCCAAACAGACGGGGAAAATACCCTACCGGTACCACCCTGATGACTGGCTAGAAATGGTATATTCTGTTTATTTACAAAGGCCCTCACACGTCTCCCCTCTCTCGTGCCCTCTGAGATATATTATGTTGTGCTTACGTCTCTACTTCCTGATGTGACTCACCTTGTTCTGTTCACCTTTCCCCTCCCAGCCAGCCCTCCCTTCTCTCTTCCTCACTCACCTTTTGCCTTTAGTCTTGTCTTGCACATTACTCTCGTTTTTTGTTTATTTTATTGCCTTATTTTCTTCATGATCATATTTTCTTGTTGTCATCATTATATATTTTCCTGCATTGTTGTTTTGTCTTTTTCTTTACCATGTTTCCGTGTCATCTTATTTCCATTAATACTTTTGTAATGACTTTTTATCTCGTCTTCACTGTGATATTTCCTTGTTATATCCACATTTCCTTGTCTTCTTCATTACCTAGATTCATTTGAAGAGTTTAATTACCCTCTGAACCAAAGTATAGTGTTGTGTTGTAATCCTGAACAAAATTAGAGGGCTACTGATTCCCCCAAACTAGACTACGAGACAAATTCCCGACGTAGTGTGTTTCATGTCATAGTTTGGATGTATCAGTGAGTCTAGAGGCGTGGGCTGGGAAGATGAAGTGGATGAGTAAGGAAGTGAGTGGGGAGGAAGTACAGGAGAGGCGTGGACTGAATACAATTTGAGTGCAAGAGATTAATTTACCAACTCTCCCCATAAGCCTACTACTGTACCATTGACTACCTATCCCCTCAGTATGTCCGTGGTGTGACAAGGCCCATCCCTCACTCTAACCGTGTGTGCAGTTATTCTTCCGTGTACTCTCAGTGGGTCATTTGTCAGGTTAGATAGACGGGCGGCCAGCCATCAAAGCACTAACAACAACATGGAGATAATAACACGAGTAGCATTATTCACCTTGATATTTATTGCATCCATCCGTCCAAGGGTATTTGTTTCCACTTTATTGTTTTATTTGTTCTCTGTCGTAATGTTGGGTATTTTGTAAGGCTGCCCGGTTCATACTTGCATATTTTATACAGGGTAGTTCTGCTAAGCTTATTACTCGAAGAAGGAATAATGAAAAAAATAGTAAAATAAATAAATGAATAAATAAAGAAATAAGAATAAAAAAAAAAAGATCCGAACCAGTGAAAAGTGTGTACAGAGATAGAGTTGGCCATCAAAGGTCATGTCATGTACGGTTTTGGTAGGAGACATTTATTAATTATGAATCGATCGAGTGTTACTGGAGGACTCAAATAATATACTAGTCCTTTTCACTTTATGGCAACAACACCTGTAACTACATCTCCAATGCGAGAAGATCACCAGATATATACATTAGCCAAAACATTTAACAAACAAACTTGAAAAGGGCACCTCATCAACCATAGGGAAGAACGTGCCTCTCCATACAGAGTCTCCTTCTGTCCTTACAGTATGTTCGATGGGGACCAACTTTAAGTGTGTTTGTTTCATTTATGTTCTTAGCTGTACCTTACCTCTCTGTACTTGGTGTGGGAGATGTAATGTTGTTCTTCTCTCCTCGATTGCAGGTGGACATGACATTTAGCAGGAGGCAGTAATTCATTGGTATCTCCAACTGACCATCCTTACATGATATGTCTACTGGGTTCGATATCTCCACGGGACAAGTAAGTAATCTGAAGAACCTTGAGAGAAAACGTGACAGTAGGTTATGTCTACTGGATTTGGATTCTAAAAATTGAAGATGCATATCCCCTCACTGTTATAAGATGATGTAATGTTCTGTCGAAAACTTAACGGTCCCTCCAATATGGGAATCTGATTGATCGTAATGTATGACAAGAATTGTTCGGGATATACACAACTATCATTCCAGAATTAAACAGAATTCGCATATATCGTACTTAACCTTCAGTAATTACGACTCATAAAGATGACAAGTTTTAATGAAACTTACAGTAAATTCGTCAAAATTTCTACTTTTCCTCTTAACAGATAAGTACTTTTAAATTTTCGAGCATTACACTACGCTCAGATAATTTAATTCTCAGGATTTTCTCTATATTTGAATTTTACATACGGTACGAGTTAAAATATTAATGAAAACACGATTTTTGGAGGAGTCTCTATTAACTTTTCTTTCAGATAATGCTTCATTATTATTTTGTACCTATATTTTATCTGTACTAACTGTAAACAACTGTACTACATAGCTACAGGGACAGTATCTTTGCACAACAGAGGATACATTATTCTCGATATGTTCAATAAATATGTAGCGAGTTTAGACAGTGAAAATATGCATTTTGGGGATCTCACCCCGATAGCCAGGATGGTTGCCAGAAACCTCCTATCATAGTCAACCCCTTCCTTATTTTTCAACACACACCCTTCTCGGCATCCTCTTCATCCACCCACTCCACTTTGGATATCTCACACTCCACTTCACTCTCAACACCCCTACTCCCACTTCACTCTCAATATCTCAAAGCTCACTTCCCTGAAAATAACTCAACCCCTACTTCATTCATGGACACCTCAAACTCAACATCTGACTCTTTGTGTATGGTAGTGTTTTGAGTTATAGTGTGTTTGTTTGCTGTGAAAGATGAGGTGGGGGCGAGGAGTGTGGTATACGGTGGTGTGGGGTGTAATGTTTATGGTGTGTAGAGTAGAGTTGTGCGCAAAAATACTATTTCTTTGGCTACAGGTTTCATCCATACTGCACATATCGATCATAATAGCTTTTGGGCCATTTCTGAGAGCTGGGGCGCTACAGTCTTGCAACCAACTACATGGCACATTATATTTACCTACGAACAAGCAATGATGCACATTAACTGTACCATATTATTATAATTATAATTGTTTATCGATTGGCATATTAGAATGGGAATTAACGTTCTGCTCTTCATATTATGGGGAAAATAGACAAGTAGGTACGTTCTATATCCAACAATATAATAATGATTGATCAGTATTATTTATTATATTCTTATATTCTTTTTTAGTGTATCATTCAATAAATGGAGAACATAAGGATATGTATATATATGACTTTAGAATTGTAGAAGAGTATTTGTGTCGCGAGATGCCTCACACTCCTTTGCCAGTTTTCCATCTATCCCCATTTATCTCTTTTTTCGCCATAAATCCATGTATTTATCATTGAGGTCCTCCCTGTCTATATATCATTGAAGTACATATTTCTACCTCTCGTTCGGTGCGTTCAATTTTCATCCTCTCTCATTCTCGGTTTATCTGTTTTCTAGACTGAGGAACACCATCCACTAATTCAAAGAGTTCAGTGTGGCTGAGGTACATGATTTGCATAGTGTTGAGATCGACCTAAAAATTAGTTGTTCTGTATAGGCAGCGAAAGTGAGGGAAAATTTAGCAGTGAGAGAAGAGATATAGAAATTGATGGTGACGAAAGTAAAGTAGACATGGACAGTAAGGGAAGGATGGGAATAGAGAAAGGGGTCAGTGACGAGAAGATAGGAAAAAGGAAAAGGAAAGGAGAAAGGTAAATTGAAAGACACTTAGGAGATAAGAATTGAAAGGAGAACAGGGAATGGAGAAGGAACAGAGGAGCAGACAGGGAAATGGGAGGGAGGGCTGGAAGAAAAGAGATAAGGAAAGGTAGGGGGGAGAACAGATGGAGAGAAGGAAGGGGGATGGATATAAAGAGATGGAGGAAGGGAGGCTGAGAGGGAGAGGGATAGGCAGGAAGGGAGAGAGAGAGAGGGAGGGAGAGAAGAGAAGGGATGAGGCTAAGTTTAGGGACGGGAAGGAATGCGGAAGCCGGAATATACAAGGGAACAGATGAGATAATTCTTCTGATGCTATATATTACCCTGGAGATGTGCAGTGGTGGTTGGTGATGATGGTGGTAGTGGTGGTGAGGTGTGATGGTGTTGTGGTGAAAATTGTGTAGTGGTGGTTGGTGATGGTGGTGGTGGTGAGAGGTGTGATTGTGGTGGTGGTGAAAATGGTGTGGTATTGATGGTGGTGGTGGTGAGGTGTGATGGTGTTGGTGGTTGGTGATGGTAGTGGTGGTTGGTGATGAGAGGTGTGATTGTGGTGGTGGTGAAAATGGTGTGGTATTGGTTGGTGATGGTGGTGGTGATGGTGAGGTGTGATGGTATTGGTGGTTGGTGATGGTGGTGGTGGTTGGTGGTGGTGGTAGTGGTGGTGGTGGTGGTGTTAGATGGTAGGAGGTCTGATTGATTTTGGTGATGGTAAGAGTTGTGTGTGTGTGTGTGTGTGTGTGTGTGTGTGTGTGTGTGTGTGTGTGTGTGTGTGTGTGTGTGTGTGTCCTTGCGTTTGCTATTTTACATAAACGCACGATAAGAAATATGATGGCGAGTCAAAATCATCGAGTTAATTCTGTTTATTTGTGGGTTCAAGAAAAGAGAGATACAGTATACAAATGAAGTTAAGTAAAGGGGACGAAAGAAAAGTGAAAGTGGGTTAAAAGAAGACAGAGAGAACGAACGTGGAGTATTATTATTTTTTTACAGAGGCAGCAGAGCGAGGGGGGTGTTGAAGCGAAGAGGAGACGAATGTGGCGAGGATGGAATTGTGTGGTGAAGGCCGCAACACACGAGGAAAAGGATGGGACAGAGGCTAAATCCAAGGCTACTACTGTTTTGCTGTAGATGGTGAAAGGTAGATAGATAGATAGACTGAAAGGGAAAAATGGATAGGAAGATAGAGAAAGAGATAGATTGATAAGTAGATAGATAGATAGGTAGGTAGATAGATAGATAGATAAATAGATAGATAGATAGATAGATAGATAGATAGATAGATAGACTGAAAGGGAGAAGCGGATAGGAAGATAGAGAAAGAGATAGATTGATAAGTAGATAGATAGATAGATAGATAGATAGATAGATAGATAGATAGAGGGTGAAAGAGAGAACGGGAAAAGAAGAGAGGAGAGAGGGAGAGAGACTGTCCTTGGTTCGAGAAAAAAACAAAAATGAGGAGGAGGAAGTATCAGAGAGATAATTAAAATCCAGGTGTGGCAGGGAGGTGAAAAGATAAAAAAGCTTTTGTTGGAAGAAAAGAGAGAAAACCTTGCACGGAAGGAGAAAGGAAAGAAAGAACTAAAGGGATCTTGTATCTCCTCTGTATTCAGTGTATTTTCTGCTGTATTTGAAGCATACATTTTATCCACAAGTGTTTCATAAAGAAGATTGATTTAGCGAGGTACATGCTGTATACTTATCTAGGTCGGCCCCTTAGCAGTCCAAGTGAAAGGTCTGAGGAAGGGAACGAGGAAAATGAATGAGAGGAAGGAAGGGAGTATGTACGGTAGGGTAGTAAAAACGCCAGGTGTAGCAAGGAAGAGAGTCGAGAGGAAGAGGACAGACAGCAGGTGTTGGCGGCAGGAGAGAAAGTTTCCAAGATTAACGTGACAGAGGGCATTTATACTCCACTCACACCATCATTAACAGCACCTGGGAGGATGGCATTGGTGGTGAGGAGGTGGAGTGGTGTGTGGTGGTGAGGGAGCATGTGGTGGTGAGGGAGTGTGTGGTGGAGAGGGAGCGGTGCATCGTATAGAGGGAGGGGTGCATGATTGTGAGGTAGTGTGAGGTGGTGAGGGAGTGTGAGGATAGGAGATATTCATGGTGGACTGGGAGTGGTTGGAAGAGGCGACAAATTTTTATCAAACCCCGCAGAGTGGCTGATGTAGAAGCAGCAGTAGATGACTCGTAATGATATAGATTCAGGGATACAAGAGGGTAGTAAGGAGAGAGAGAAGGGGGAAATAACGCTAAACAAGGAGACTCTTCGTTATACAGTGGCTGTGGAAATTTGCTCTAGTCTTTTACACTGGGGCTAACGCTAGAAGGTTTAGCTCGACACAGGTAAGCCTCTCGTGCTCAAAGAGTTATGCATCCTATGCTGTTTGTCAAGGGGTAAAGAAATGAGTCTGGCCGACAGTGTAATGAGTAGGATCATCTTGAACTGTCGCTGGTGGTACGGAGAGGAGAGATGAATATGTATGTTTTTTTAAAGTGAATATGGTAGAACATGTTTTTCCAAGTTATTGTGTGGTATGAAAAAAGTGACACTTTGAAAGACGTAGGTACTTTGTTTCGCAGTCTCACGGCATAGGTTAAGTGGAAGATGAAAAATGCCAAAAAATATAAAAATAAAAATTAACCGACATGTAGAAAACAACACGGCACAGCAAGTAACGCATACACACAGGGCTGGCTAAATATTACAATAATGTCCATTAAGGAAATTGGAGAAAACGATAGAGACTGGGATTAGAATTTGAAATAGACAGAAATGACAAAGACAAAAGTATAAATTTTTAACACTTATAATAGAGAAGAGGACACAAAATATAAGCGAAGAATTTGAACAAGATATATTTTGTCAGAGGCAGAAGGGAGGGTGAAGGACAAACAGACACACATGAGAGACGACCAAATGAAGTTGAAGTTAACTCTTTATGTAAATCTCATCGTGTTGTGGTTCAGGTGTTGTGTAATATAAAGCCTCAAGGTCCCAGTCACTTGTTAATTATTGTCGAGGAAGAACTAAACCTCCAACCCTAGCGGCTCTGGCTGTCTCTCTCTCTCTCTCTCTCTCTCTCTCTCTCTCTCTCTCTCTCTCTCTCTCTCTCTCTCTCTCTCTCTCTCTCTAATATCGAAATTTGCTGATGACACCAAAATTGCAAATACAGTACTCACTATTGCGCAGACTAAAGAAATGCAAGGTAATCTCGATAAATTGTCAAATTGGGCGAAAACTTGGCAAATGTCCTTCAATGCAGATAAATGTAAAGTGCTCCACATCGGACATCGTAACGTAGCAGCAAACTACTCGTTGAATGGTAATCAACTCAAAAGCGTGGATCGAGAGACAGACTTTGGGGTAACAGTATCAAGTAACCTAAAACCCAGTCAGCAGTGTACGGAAGTAATTAAGAAAGCAAATAAAACTATTGGCTTTATCGGCAGAGCATTCGAGTATAAATCTAAAGACACAATCCTCACTTTGTATAATTCCCTGGTCCGTCCCCTTATGGAGTATTGTGTTCAAGCCTGGTGCCCGTACTACCAGAAAGATATAGCAAAATTGGAACGAGTCCAACGTAGAGTTACTAAAATGATACCAAGTCTGAGAAATGAAACGTATGATGAGCGGCTAAGCGAATTAAATCTATTCCCATTGACACAACGTAGACTGAGAGGGGACTTAATCCAGGTATGTAAAATAATGAAAGGCATAGATAATATGGACTGCACCAAATATTTCACTATCGATCAATCAAACTACACGAGAGGAAACGGCTGCAAAATCATAGGTAAATCTTTTAATTCGCACGAATCAAAGAATTTCTTTTTTAAACCGGGTCGTCAACTTATGGAATGGGCTTCCCGGTAATGTAATTGACTGTAACACCGTAGACAGCTTCAAACGTCGCTTAGATAAACACCCTTGCGTCTAATCCCCGACTTACAATGTTTACTAATGAATAATTTTTGCCCATTACAGGTGGCAAGTTAGCCAAATTTCACCTACTTTCTATCTTTCCTATAAAATTTCCTTGTGGAGTATTTCAGCCAACCCCACAAGGTTCCCATTCCTGACTTTATTTCCTGTACGGTTCAGGTTGGAGGGAGTGGAGGGTGGGGAGAGAGCCTTCTACTATGCTATCCTTACCTACGACTAATTCATTCTCCACCAGTAATCTTCTAATCAGATAACCTCGTGTGGACCATAAGATCTACCTAATTCATTCTCCACCAGTAATCTTCTAATCAGATAACCTCGTGTGGACCATAAGATCTATTGTGGTCTGTGTTTCTATGTAACTTCTAATGTAACTTCTCTCTCTCTCTCTCTCTCTCCTCTCTCATCTCTCTCTCTCTCTCTCTCTCTCTCTCTCTCTCTCTCTCTCTCTCTCTCTCTCTCTCTCTCTCTCTCTCTCCTCTCTCTCTCTCTCTCTCTCTCTCTCTCTCTCTCTCTCTCTCTCTCTCTCTCTCTCTCTCTGCTGTCACGGTAAGGCTGGATAAAGTGACAGTGGCCCCTGCGTGGCAATGGGTTGTCTTCGTTTCATACTTTCAAAATTATTATTATTATTATTCCAACCAGGTGTTTGGCTCCGCGAGCAAATTTCATCCATTTATAAAACCCCGAGTTTGGGAAAAAGCCGGCGTATCAGCCAACCAGATGACACTATATTAACGTCCATCTTATTCACAAAGTATTGTGTATATTAGAACATGTGAACATTCATGATATTAGAAGGGAGTCAGGAAAATTATATACAAATTAGTTTTCATGCACTTAAATATGTCCCCGACTCATTATAATAAGAGTTAAACACCGGGTTTGAAAATATGATGAATGAAATATTATGGTTGCAGCAACATTGAGGGAAGTATAATAATAAAGTCCATCTTTAGGGAATAGACAGATATTTTACAACATCGGTTCTGTAGTTAAGGTGGAAAGAAAGTAGTTCAGTTATGAGTTTTCCAAGATGCTCTTTCATTTCACATATTAGTATGCAGTAAGATGGGATGAGGTGTCTTTGTAGCAGTGAGCTCAACTAATTTACACTTGACGGTAAAGTACTTTCTGGAATGCATAGTGCTCGAGGCAACATTCCTAAGCATCTATATGTTGTTAAATTCTTATGTAATTTCAAGTTTATATATTCTTTATTCTGTTCTGTATGATATCCAGCTGCCTCGGTGCTACAACAATTTATGCAATGTTTTCCCTTTCGAACCCAAAAGAAACATTGCATATAAAGGTTATCGCGTCTGTTCCTTACTGGAGGAAATACGTAATTAGTAAACAAATTCAAGATTTTTGAGCCTTTTCATGTTGTCGCACACACACACACACACACACACACACACACACACACACACACACACACCACACACACACACACACACACACACACACACACACACACACACACACACAAACAAACACACACACACACACACACACAACACATCTTCTACACTGCAGTGAACGTGTCGCCTTGACATGAATGCACCCTCTACCCTTTAGCCATACCTTGTCCTGTGCTGTTGTTTATGGGGACCTGTTTGATGTTGTTACCCCATGGCGAGGGACAGAGACATTGTTTACAACTTTACACGGTGACAGTGGCTATGGTAGTGCTGGAGGTGGGGGATAGAAGGGGGTGAGAGAGGAAGGGAGAGATGGAGCTGTCAGAGAGTAGATGAATGTGAGAAAGAGCAAGATAATTGAAAATGATATACACCATGGAGTAAGGAGATAATGAAGGAGTTATGTAAGGAGGGAAATACGTAATGAAGGATAGGGCAGGGATGTGCATCTTGACGTTATGGCTGAAAAAAAGGACGTGATAAGATTAAGAAGACTGTGTGGGAAAGAAATAAACCAGTGAAGAAAGAGTTTGAAGGGAAAGTTGTGTGTGTGTGTGTGTGTGTGTGTGTGTGTGTGTGTGTGTGTGTGTGTGTGTGTGTGTGTGTTTGTGTGTGTGTGTTAGAGAGGTTTCCAGGGGTCAGGGTGAGGGTTCTGAGTGCCAGATGTCAGCGGGGTATTGGTTAATTGGCCTTCAGACTGGCACCTCCATTAACACTCATACTCCCTTCTTACTCCCTGACTCATTTTCTTATCACTGTCCCCTACACCTCTCTTTGTTGTTGTTGTATGTGTGTGTGTGTGTGTGTGTGTGTGTGTGTGTGTGTGTGTGTGTGTGTGTGTGTCGTCGGGTAAGCGATGGAATTGTCTCTTAATGTATGTAGTTTCTGCGAGACACTGGAATTAATTTAGTAATATTATGTTATGTATTGCTCATAACGAAAGTCGTATTCGTAATGAACTACATCTCTGATTTCGAGTAAGGACACAATATTAGGTTTGGATGCTACACACACACACACACACACACACACACACACACACACACCACACACACACACTAATAAACCCAGCTCAGATTGTCTATTTCTTCTGCAAGATGACTGTTGAGGGTGATGGTTATATGAGGACATTAGTCAATAGAGAGTTGTTTATCAAAGGGAAACAGTTTCCTTCAGCAATATGTGAAATTTTCCGGAGAATATTTTGTCTTTAACTGGCCGTTCATTCACTAACATTTTCTGTCTTATTTAATGAACCATGTTTGATAGAAAAAAAGTCGTTGCCTTAATTATGAATGTCGAGCAACATGTATCTGACTTATGTAATTGTCAGCCATACCCTAATGGTGATATTGAGATAGATATTTCCTACCAATGTAACTGTGGGACACCAGTGGATAAGTTTAAATTCATAGGTCGACAATGGCGAAGGACGGAACCCTGGACGAAGAGATAACACACAGAATGCAGTCAGAATGGAATAACTGGAGACAATAAATACCCAAAGTAAAACACCTTTCTATAGCCATTACGAGTACGTGTATTATATTCCTTAATGTACCTTGCCAATGTGTTAGTGGTCGTAGTGGTTTGTTTACGCCAGGTCGGCTGCAAAATTAATGAGACAGAGCTGAAAGGATTATATATGAGGCATTCTGAAACGTGTGTCCAAACGCCAGCCCTTCCTACCTTCACATTCTTGTTCCTACATTATCCTGGCATTAAATTTGACGAGAACTAGAATTGAAAAGTAAACCTTTGATATATTACGGATGAATAAGTGTATCCATACTTGTACCAGAAGTGTGAAATATATATTTAAATCTTTATACAGAGGACCTAGTGTAGTAAATTATCACCCCTTGAAAAAAGGGAGATGGGGTGTATGGAAGAAGAAGAAGAAGATGATGATGATGATGATGATGATGATGATGATGTGTATATACAGTAAATATGCATGAATGTTTATGTATTTTTGTGTGTGATCGTTGAGGAGTGTTGACATGAATTATTTGTGTGAGTTCATTATTTGTATGAGTTCATGTGTAAATGTGTAATGAGTGTTGACTGTGACTATTGGTGTGAGGTTCGACCGGTGCCAGGCTGATTAACACGACAGTCGAGGCGCCTTTAATAATGGAGGAAGGCTTTTGTAGGCACACGTCCAGCCGGCCCTTCCATCCCATCCTCCACCATCACTACACCACAGAGTTACAAAGACCACCATCACTACCATCATTTCCATTATTACCATTACCCGTATGACCATCACCACCATTCCTGTCACTATCAGCATTATTGACACCCCTGCTTATTTTTGTGTTCCGACATTTCAAGAAGCTCACTACTGAGGCCTAGGTCTACACCAACCAACCCACCCACACACACACACGTCACGACTTCCCAACAGGTACCTACACAGAAACAGAAAGAATGATGATGTGAGGGTTGTCTTGGTACTAAAGGGTATATATTTTATGACATTCGGTGTTCGTATGGTTAGTAATTGATACTCGAATTGAAGGAATATAATTATACTCTCAGCTTTTTGCCTGACCGGATTCGAACTCCCGACCAGTTATTATTAATTGCTACGAGTCCAGCACATTAATCACTCGGCTCGCTCTCCCCTACCAAGGATTCGTTCTAACCTCGCGATCACAACTACCATTTCCAGTTCCACTATCTACACTGTAAGTTCAAACAACCACCAACACCATCCATCTTATTCCCTTAACATGACTCACATACTCCATTAAGTTCAAACACAACTATACCACCCACTACACCACAACCACAACTACCACCCACAACCATAGCTACCACCAACTACCAATACAACAACTACCACCCACTACCACCTCAACCACAACTACCACCCACCGCCACCACCACCACCACTCGCTTGACACCATATGGGCTGCCAAAATCAACAGTGACTCAGTCAGCATTTCTGCCTCTCTCCCATCCCTCTAGAGCACACCACTCCCATCCCTCTAACCTCTTTCATATCCCCTGCAATTTTCTCCTTCTTCTTCAGTAGCTCCTTCAGTAGCTCACCACCACCACCAACCCCCACCACCACTAACTCCTAATCTTCTCGGCACTCTGTTTTCTTCTGTCCTCTTACCCTATCCAGGCCCTCTGAATTTGTCAACATCTCTCTCAACTCTCCCATTTTTTCCTTCACTGTATGCTCCTTAGGGTCACCTTGTTATCTTCTCTCATCGTTATCTATTCCCCATCCACGCTGCTGAAATACCGTGTCTTCCCTTGTCAGTAAAGTCCTCTCACTCTCTATACCATCTCTTCCATTATAACTCAGTCTTCACAATCCTGCATTCTCTCTCAATACTCTACCACAGTGTTTCCCAAACTTTTTTAGTACGTGACCCCTTACAGTAGTACCAAACCTGTCATGACCCCCACATTTATAAGCATTCTAAAATCGTACTAATTTTAAATGGCACAGATATATTTAAAATTTTAAATATTAATCACAGCATTGAAAAAAATAAAATCTCCATTGATCTTTATCAATGTTTATTAACAATGACCGATTTATTAAACCATTTTTAATGTGAAGAATGTACCAGGTTAGACCCTCCATGACCCCCAGAAAAGGGCTCATGATCCCTTTAGGGGTCATGACCCCCAGTTTGGGAACCCCCGCTCTACCATCTCAAGCTAGCGCCCCTTCACATAACACCTTCAGTAACTCACCCCCACCATCACTGTGTCTCTCCCTCCGTCAGGCTCATCTATAATCGAGTTCACCCCCGGCGCCAAGCGAGTGTACAGTATATATTTATATTGTGTTTAAATTCGTCCGTGCTCGCTGCTGGGAGGGGGTGAGGTGGGGTGGTGACAACAGCTGAAGAGTAGGGCACGGGGGTAGTGGAGGTAATTAAATTTTTTAGATTGTGGTAAGTCGAACTGCTCATATTACTCTCAGATTGTCAAAACAAAGAAAATATATTGTGTGATAGAAGGTTTGTATCAAGACCACGAAGGGAAGCCTTTGTTGATGCTTTGCTATTAAATAATTAGGCAAAAGCCACTTCTCGTATGATGTTATGTTCAACATTTATTCCTGAACTATTACTTTACAGAGAGTATAGTATTGTGTAATAGGAATATAAGTAGGAATTAATATGTGTGTGTGTGTGTGTGTGTGTGTGTGTGTGTGTGTGTGTGTGTGTGTGTGTGTGTGTGTGTGTGTGTGTGTGTGTGTGTGTGTGTGTGTGTGTGTGTGTGTGTGTGTGTGCGTGTGTGTGTGGACTGAGCAAGAAGTGGTCTCTGTATCTCACCTGTCTCTTCCACTCACCCTTTACACTCACTTTCCAACCATCCTCGCCTCTTTCTTAACTCTTTTTCCCCATACTTCATCCATTCTTACTCATCACACATCAATATGTCTGACTATATGGCTCGCCCCTCTACTTACTCCCACTACCTCATTAACTCGCTTACTGTAGTTCACTCGCTTTAATTACCCCATCCTCCTACTCGTCCCTCCCACACTCCCACATTTGTCTCCCTCCAATGCCAAGGAATTATCAACCTGTCAATCTTCTTCTTCCCACACTCTCTTCCTCTCTCACTCACACACCTACACACACTCACCTCGTCCCTGATTCGACCCC
>JAWQEG010006700.1:0-27500 GCA_033782935.1 Petrolisthes cinctipes | reverse complement strand
AGTCTCCCCTTCATCATCTCCACCCTTTCCTTCACCTCCACCTTCGTCTCCACGTTTTCTTTTACCTTCACCTTTTTCTTTACTTCCTCTTCTACCTTCATTTTCTGCCTGTCCTTCACTCCATGCCTTTCATGTCCATTCACCTCTACCCTTTTCCTTCCCTGATATTTTCAAACGGTCCTTTCCTATTACAGTCTCTTGTTATATACTTCAGCCCTATTTTATTCCAATAATTTCCTTTACTTCTATCTACACTCTTTCCTGCACCTCACCTCCATCCTATTTTCCACCTCTGCTCTAGTTTTTACCTTGATGTTTTACCCTCCTATTTTAGTACACTGCCATTTGTCACAACATTTTAAGTTCACATTGACAAGTAAGGAGAATGATAAAGGCAAAAGATAATGGGGGCGCTTATTGAATCTTATAAAGGAAATAATAGTTTTACTGGATAAAAATTATTTCACTTTTAGTCTGACGTCAGGTGGTATTTGACCCTCGAAGATTAAGAAAGTATTAGACGAAACGAAGTGATGTGGGTGAGACAGGAAACGCGTACACTCACTATGATAATAACGCTGCAGTTTTGTGTTGGTGTGGAAATTTATACCCCTGTGCTGTGCTGTCCTTGCCATTACTGTTTTGTTATTGGTGTCCTGGCTCGTGTCTCTTTGTAGTGCATGGGTCTCGTGGTGCTGGCTGGCTGGCATGGTGGTCTATATATCCTTCCCCTTCACCCTGACCTTCACACACACACACACACACACACATTTACACATACACACACGCTCTCTCTCACACACACATACAGTTACTCATACACACACACGCTCACACACACACACACACATTTACACATACACACACGCTCTCTCTCTCACACACACACACATACAGTCACTCATACACACACGCACACACACATTTATACATACACGCACATTTACACATACACACACACTCACTCTCTCTCTCTCTCTCTATCTCACACACACACACAGACATACACACACACACTCACACACACACACACACTCACTCACACACACACTCACACACACAATTGCTCACCCTAGCCCTCTCATACCTCCTTAATCTTTACAAAGTGACACAGAGGAAGACAAACAACAGCACGCCTCTTGTTTCTTACTCAGTCTGTTTGTGGCGAATTTAGAGGATGACAGGGGATCGTTTGTTTATGTAAAGTTTCTTATTCATCCGAGTAGTTGGAGGATGAGAGAGAGCAATAAAAGATGACCCCAACCCCCCCACCACTCCCCATGAATACAACTCAACTCCCCCCTCCTTATATATGGGACATTTTGGCATCTAGGGGAGAGTTGCATGTATGTATGTATGTACACTCGCCGAAGCTGTGTTGGAAATAAGGATGGAAAAATATGTTGCCGGTCCCGCATCTGTTCTTGAGTGTGTGTGTGTGTGTGTGTGTGTGTGTGTGTGTGTGTAAATGTGCGTGTATGTATAAATGTGTGTGTGCGTGTGTGTATGAGTGACTGTATGTGTGTGTGTGAGAGAGAGCGTGTGTGTATGTGTAAATGTTGTGTGTGTGTGTGTGTGTGTGTGTGTGTGTGTGTGTGTGTGTGTGTGTGTGTGTGTGTGTGTGTGTGTGTGTGTGTGTGTGTGTGTGTGTGTGTGAGAGAGTGTGTGTGTGTGTGTGTGTGTGTGTGTGTGTGTGTTAAATCATATTTCTCTATACCTTCCTTTTCTGCTATTTTCCCATACCTGTTCATGATTTAATCTCTCCATCTTCTCGGTTCTGTTTTTTGATATTCCAATATTTTTCGTACTCCAATCTCCCATCATCATCATCATCATCCAACACATTCCGGTTTCTCTCACTCCCTCTCTCTCTCTGCCAAGGCGAACTCTATTCTACGTCATATAGTCTTTACCCTCCAACTTTTTTACTCCTATCGACAGCTCCCTATGTTTTCCCCTCTATCCTCTCCTCTTCTCTCCGTTTTACACGTCTTTAAATATAATCCCTGCCCCCTTATCCCGTATCACGTTTATTTTACACACACACACACACACACACACACACACACACACACACACACACAAATATTATGGCTCTGTAACATTGTATAATCCAATCACCTGTGTGTCCTCGGCTCTGTCTCTGGGACCTATCCGTTCGTATGGTAATGCTTACCTCCTTGACGACTGTGTTTGTCCCTTCCTCCCTCGCCTGGATTCATTCAACATCGTCCTCTACCCCCCTCATCACTTCCTCCTTCTCTAGCAGTGTCACCATCGCATTCACAGTTAGCTCAGTCGTGCACCAGAAATGTCCCATGCATAATACTGCCATGACTCAGAGAAAGCCAGGTGTGCACTGAAGTTTTCCATGCATTAGCCTGAGTGGTATATTTATTAATGTTTCGGGTACATACATTTCCATTTAAATTCTACCTACACCACTGCCGCCATATGAAGCTTACTTGTTCATCTGCCGCAATATACTGGATGCTTTTGATCTTGTGACTGCTAGCACTGTTGTTGATACACTTTCTTCATAAAAGATTTTGGCATGCTGCTGTTCCCTTCCTTAGGTTCTGTCAT
The DNA here is from genome assembly GCA_033782935.1 of Petrolisthes cinctipes. Taxonomy (NCBI): domain Eukaryota; kingdom Metazoa; phylum Arthropoda; class Malacostraca; order Decapoda; family Porcellanidae; genus Petrolisthes; species Petrolisthes cinctipes. Next base: position 24,914 of record JAWQEG010006700.1, on the reverse strand, counting down.
CATACTCATCATCATAATCATATTCATCATCATCATCATCATCATACTACTCTTTCCCTTCGGCTGTAGCATGATACTTATTACATGAATTTTGGCTGAGGATGAAAATGCACCTAAAGATGTTATGTATATGGGAGAATGAGAGGGAACTGTGAACTTGGATGAGGGAGACTGAGAGGAATGAATACATGTTGAGTGAGGCAGGGAGAGCAAAAGAGAGTCGTAAGTGTGGTACAGATATAAAGAGAGGGAATGATGAGTGTGGTAGATACAGAATGAGCGGGAATGATGAATGTTGTATATCTAGAATGAGCGGGAATGATGAATGTTGTATATCTAGAATGAGAGGGAATGATGTATTTGTTTGGTAGATGGTGAATGAGATAGAATTGTGAGACTTGCTTATAAAGAATGAAACGGATTGGTTGGTGCGTGAGGTCGAGGGAAAATGACGATGGGCTTAAGGGTTGTATTCAAGGACATCCGTGGTGTATACGATGGTGTGGTACTGTACGACGGCTCTGTTGTTTGTCTATGGAGCCATCGTATCGGTACCACGCCATTGTATGCACCACAAATGTTCTTGAGTATGGCCCTCTGCCTGAAGATGGAAACAGTATTGAAGGTAAAATTCATGTGAAGAAGAACTGGCTTGAGGGGAATGAGAGAGACGGTGAGTAGGGAGGGTGGGCCGAACGTGAACATGAGAGAGTGACGGTGAACATGAAGGTCGTGAAGATGAGAGTGAACGTGAAGATGAGGCTGGTTGGTTGGTTGGTTGGTTGGCTGGCTGGCTGGGTCGGCTGGGTGAAGTGTAGTCTAATAAGGTGAGGGTGTACGATTGACTTACTTCTGCTTTATATTCTGACGAGTTGGCAGAGGGTGGCAGGCAAGCTCCACTCCCACAGCCCTCACTATACCCCTGCCCTCACACTGTGTTGTCCTCTCTCTCTCTCTCTCTCTCTCTCTCTCTCTCTCTCTCTCTCTCTCTCTCTCTCTCTCTCTCTCTCTCTCTCTCTCTCTCACACAGTAAACCCATATAGTGTGTACATTAATGAAGAGAGAAGTTTATACAATATGTCCCAGGCCAAAATGTTATGGTGTGGTCAGGTTTATTTTTCATTCTTCCACAAACATCGCACCAGTCTAATGCCGAGATTCTTGTAGTAGAGTAGTTGGTAAAAATTCTGTCAACACTTTTTGGTATGATGAAATTGAACTTTGAGAATATTGTTGTCGTGAATGAGACGTGATTTTTTCTTTTCATCATATATGCATTCATTAGCAGATGAATATAATGTAGGTATAAAACAGTGAAGAACTCTGAACGATGAGGGAGAAAAGAATGAGAAGGAGGAAGAGGTGGAGGAAAAGAAAGAACGGGAAGAGAAGGAAAACGAAATAGAGGAGGAGGAGGAGAAGAAGTAAAAGCGGGGGATTGGGAGAGATCTTTGTGTTCCACCTCATATCATCTGCCACGCCCACCAATATCATCATCATTAGGTATACAGCGGCTTATTCTCTTTATCCCGGGCAAGTCTTCTGAGTGGTGACAGGATAGTGACGAGATTGATGGTGTTTAAAGTGAGGCAGTTGTGATAATGACCTCGATAGTGAATGAGGATGAGCTCGTCCTACTCCTTGCCGTCCATATCGCCATCATTATCACTCTCATTAACACTTCATCACTGTCAATGCCATCACCATCGACGCTTTTAGCAATTTGTGGTATTGGGTGTATTAGGAATGGTTTAGCGAGGGTAGTTCGAGTTTTATGGTCTAATTTAATAAAGTATTGAAATTTGTGTAGATTATTTTCTAGTTGGGAGATTGGAGTGCTATTGATTCCTCATAATAGACTGACTTAATTTGTTAGTCGTGGATCTGATTCGTGACATAATTTAGAGGAATCAGTAGCTGGCCAATTTACCATCAAGAGAGTATACATATATAGCCTATCCTTCTATGTTTTGGGATTTGTGATAGAGTGGACAAGGCTTTGTTGATATCCAGTCTGATTCTCTCTCTCTCTCTCTCTCTCTCTCTCTCTCTCTCTCTCTCTCTCTCTCTCTCTGCATGAATGTATCAGTGTGTAATTTTTTTTAATGTGTACGGTTCTATGTCTTCATGTGTACGGGTGTATTGGTCCTATAGATGTTAATGCTAATCTGGTAAAGTGTGTGTGTGTGTGTGTGTGTGTGTGTGTGTGTGTGTGTTTGGTGACTGGTGAGTCAGCCGTCACACCAAGGAAACAACATAGACATTTTACTGCACCCAAAATAAGACCCATTTGGCTCATGACCACCCCTTCCTAAACCCCTCCTCTCTCTCTCTCTCTCTCTCTCTCTCTCTCTCTCTCTCTCTCTCTTCTTAGAGTGGCTTACGTCTGTCTTCCCTTTATCTCACTTCCTCTATTTTCCTATATCTCGTTACCTTTCTTTCTACAGTATCTCTTCTCAGCTACATACTTTCCCGCTCTTTCACATCTTCCTACTTTCCTCTTATCTTTTCAAGTTTTCTTTCCAATGTTTCTATGTCTCCTCAACCTTCCTTCACCAGCTCTGCATTAGTGACACAGTGACAGACTGAGAGGAAGCAGAGTATAAGTCTTCAGCCAAAGGAAGCATGCATACATACAGAAATCACTCATGTTGTTCGCTAAATAAGTCCATTTCATTGCCACAATATCGTACTCGTACATATTAGAATAAATTAATTTGAAATTATTGTAAAATTTCCTGCTTAGAAAGATGCAAGAATATAGGTTCCTTTAAAATGGGAAATGTTTTTGTATGCAACACGATCTACCAAACATTTTCAGGAAGCACCCTCGCCAAGTGGTAGCCAGAGATAATGTTAAATATGAAAAGTACTTAACCAGAAGCGTCACTATCAGGGTTTATCTAGTGAATTTGTTAGGCATGAGAAATTGGGGACGTAAAACAGCAACGGAGTAGACACGTCGTTTGATCCTTCCTCCCTCCCTGCTTCCTCCTCCACCTCCTCCACTCAGATCCGCCAGTACCTCCACCATCTCCACTAGTCAACCCACCATCTTCAACAGTCAATTTCCCCACTACCAACACCTCCACCACAAGCAGTCAGACCTCCACAGTACAGTACCACCACCAATCAATCCCCAATACATATATCTTATATTTCCCAAATTTTATACCTTTCACCTTCCCCATCTTGTTCTATTTCCACCCATTTCACAGCTTCGATCATATATTTCGTGGAGGTGGAAGTAGAGCAACATCCCCTAATATTTACATCATTAAGAAGCCATTTATCTCCCTCCTACACCGCCGATAAGATCAAGGTATTTTATCGCGTCCCCGGCACCTCCCCGCGCTACCACTGTTCCCACCAACACCACCACTGTCACCACCAGGTCCCCCCATCCCACCATCATCTCCACTCCACGTTGACATGGTCCGGGGCTGTTGGGTTAGGCGTGTGGGTGGGGTTAGGGGACGTTACGTGTGGGGTTCAGCCTCGTTTCCCTCAATTAGCATTTCCCTCTCGTCATCTTAATGTTTTATGCGACTCCAAAATTTGTATGGTAGGTCAAGTGGTTCTAGGATTGAGCTAAACAGGAAATTTAAATTGTGATCTCGAGATATTTTTCATTTGGTTATAACTGTACGATACAATTCCAACAGATGTATCAATACCAGTGAGTCGAGTTATCCTAAATAATGTGTCTGGACTGGAGTGTAGCCTATGTTGCCTATGTTGTAGAAGAGTATCAGGTATGAACTGAATCTTTCATTGTTTACATATTTGTCTTTTACTACTTTCTGGACTGAAATAACTGTACCTTCGCTAGTTTGTCTTTTGTGTTTATATAATGGTTGTGAGGTAAGATTGGTTACGTATAATATAAACAAGTCTCCTAACTACTGGTGGACTAACTACAGTGATATTTGGAAGGTTCGTGGCTCATTATAGTAGGTTCAGGAGACCATGAGTAGATTCCAGTTGGTTAGTGAGGGTTGTAGCTGTTTAGTGAAGGTTCTAATGGATGTGATTTTTTATTCGATCTGAAATTATTGTTTGCATAAGGTTAAGGATGGGATGATTTTGTTAGTGAAGCGGAGACACGTGATTCCTTCAGTTTATAACACGAAACAGGACGTATACTGAGGGTGTCAGTTTCGTGACTTAGTTTGGATGAACCAGTTTGCTAGTCCTCCAGTTTACCGTCTCCATAAGGTGGTGTCTTGCATTTGGACGTGACTGAGTTGTTGTGTCAGAGATGCAGACTCTTCCTTATATTGATGTATTCGTAGTGTTTAAAGGCGCTTGTGACTCGTAAAGAAATAGATGAGCCTCATACATTAATGGGATGTGTGCACGCAAACACTGACACACACACACACACACACACACAAATTCCTCCAAATTATACCAGAAAACATAAATGTATTTAAGGATACAAGCATCGTATCTTTTTTATGGCATAGTTTGAAAGAAGCAGTGGCCCTACAATTTACCCACAACAGATGGCTTTTGGCTACTGTAAAACAAAAGCCCTTTCAAGCATTCCTTCTCTCTGGCCATTGTTGGTTTGTTCCACCTTACTCTGGATGAATTTCCAATTTCACGTCCTCGTCTCGGTATGAGTGTAGTCACGCTCTGTAGTCCTGCAAACCCTTCTAATGAAACAGACTCAAAAACTGATGCGAAACTAATTTACAGTACAGCTGTTGGTTTCTGTAATGTTGGTCTATAAGATTCACACTCAAAACAAATGGATCATTTTCATTCACCTGATCTAGGACTTTATATGATAACTGTACAATGAAACTTAGTTTATGTAAGTATAGTCTGTGTTACTCTTCCTTCATTCAGATTGATTATTTATTATTATTTTCTATAAAGCTGAGAGGTATAGTGTAGCTCAGAAATACAGTGAATCTGAGAGTGGATATGGCGATGAAAGTTAACCTGCATTTAAGAACTCGGGTACAACAGGAAATTAGAATGTGTAGCGCTGAGAGTGACGGATGCAGCTGAGGAACTGAGATCCGGCTGTGGTAAATGAAAGTTAGTGTGCATTTTAGAGTTAAGGTGCAGCGAGCTGAGAAATTAGCACGTAGGTGAGAGAGAGTGTTGAGTGCAGTTGAAGAATGGAAGAGCGGCTGGATGTGGAGTGCAACTGAGGGCAGGAAAGTGGGTTAGGCTGCACACGAAGCGAGGGTCCGCCGTGAACCTTTCTGTGGTGCTGCCAAGTGTGTAAAGAAGGAACAAGAGTCATTAAAATTCGTTCAGACCCACCAGATGTCCTTAGTTACTTAGTTAGGTATGCAATGTTTATGTTTCATTACGAGAGTTGCTATGTATGTAAGCATCATGCATTCACTTCAAAACTAAGGTGCACTCTAAATGAAAGGTAAATATATCTTAATTACTTAATTATCTTGATTTACTTTTGCTTCGTGGAACAGACTTAGTGCTGAGGTACTAATTATCAGTCATCAAAGAATCCCACCCGAAGTATTATGTTTATTCCTTATCGTGCTACAAAATGTAAACGTATGAATGAGGGTACAGTACTGAGAGAGCAACGCACACCTGGATAATAATGTGTGTCAGTGGCGCCAGGTGTAACAGGACTCATAGAGGTGTGGTGGAGACATTACCTTTACTTCAGCTGTGGGTTAAGGGGGAAATTCTGTGTTGGTAAATCTGGAGCAATTGAATCCTCCAAACTATTCCAAGCAACAGAACGCCATTATTTTTGCTCTTTTTGGTCCTGTTTCCTAGCATACTTTGGAGGAATCAAGGCACTCTAATGTAGCAAAAGCGAATTACCTCCTTAAGGGACGTGTGATGTCACTGGCGACTTAGAGGTTCAGTACTGATTAATTCAAATTATGTCACGAAACAGACTCCTTTTCAGTAACAATGTTTTGAGTCATGTTTTGGAGGAATCGGTAACTTCGAATTTGGCATCTAGATCACATGACCCTTAATTCAGCACAGGATTTGGAATGGTGTTGTATATACTTGATTTTATATGATTCTTCATTTTTATAACACCCTCAACATCCCTCTAAAAAAAAAAAAAAAAAAAAAAAAAACTATTTACATAAACACTATTGCAACAATTAATATATTCCTGTGTAAATATTATGTCAGGAGTGTTTGACTGTTATTTTGACCTCTAATACGGATCTATGTTTCTTGTGTCCGCAAATTAAGAATAAAAAGAAATTACGACAACGTTATATTTAAATCTTCCACTCAGCATCTGGTAACGATAGTATAGTGAGGTGGACTGTCTGGTACCGAATGTTGCATCACACTGTACCCACAAGTGCCCTACTGTGCTAGAGGTGTCAACTTTAATGCACCCCAGCATCAATCATACAAGTGCCATCTTTATTAGTCGGTTGTGGAGGAGGTGGGAAAATTTTATATTGATTTTAATGGAATGAGGTTGGTCCGAATTGTTTTGATAAAAAACTGATCATGGGTTATTTTGACGTGAAACTGATATACAGTATTATCAGCGTGAAATATAACAACTGCTGTTGTCACTGTTGCATAGAATTACATCTGATTTATGCGTTGCATAAATATCAGTATGTTAGTTTGGGTTTACGTGACATATTATTGCAGAGGTGGATATTTGCATTCAATATTGGATATAGGATATGAACTTTCATACACAGCTTTCTATGATCATACACAAACTTCTCTGATGTGACAGGTGGTGTTGAAACTGGATGTGGTTGTGATTGGTCCCTAGTAAGAGGGATGGTGTAAGGCTGTAGGCATTATCCACCACCCTGTGGTTTGCAACAATGATATGACTCTTATTTCCCTTCAACATAGAACACTTACTTCACTTCACCTTACTTTCACTCGTCCATAGTATGAAAACTAGTAAAGAAAATGTTACCTTGTTTACAATTCATTTACATGTATTTGTAGGCTATGACTATAACTGTTTTCATAATAAATCAACTATGATTTATTGTCAGACCAATGGAGGGACAAAACTCAATTTTGCAGCTGTTCAGTTGTTGGTAACACTAATACTGAGGAAAAACAATTCAGGTAGAATAAGAGAACAGCAATTTACGAAAATATCAATAAATTAAAGTAGAGCAGCAATACAGGGATGAGATTAGCCACACCAATGGCAATGAAAAAAGTTCTGCCCTGAACAAATTGTGAATGATAATTAGTGCTGTTTTTGCTGCTGCTGATGGTTTAAAGGTTTAAAGCCGCTAATGAGTGAAGCACACACAAGACTGTATAAAACACAACTATAGCACACATCAAAGATGTTGAGTGGCCCACAGACCTCACCACCCACGTGAGACCCGAGTTAGCTTCGGCTATGGCTGCGTAAGCTGGAAGACCTCAGACAGCTGCCTCAAACCCCCCATCCCCTGCTCACAGGGCTTGTAACCTCTGGCATTAGTGAAAGATTTTTACAGTGTGTCCTGAGCATGGACCGAATGCTTGACAATAGAAACTGCAGCCGCGCACTCTACCACAGTGCTGGCCAGAGGCTGGTGATGATGACAATAATGATAAGAACGTGGGAAAGAGATCTTATTTAAGATAGTTATATTCTTCATAGGTACCTAATTCCACAGTCCCTTATACTTGTACGTCTCAAAGATACAATATTATTAATTCAAGAATTAAGTAAGTGGTGTAATGTTTTGTTGTGAGGGGGTATTGTCCTTAGTTACTGAGACGCAAGCACTAAGTGAGGGAGTAGGTTGTTGGACTCTAACCTACCTGGAGAACGTTCACCCACTCTCTTCCCAAGTCATTTATTTTATTGACTCGTCTGGAAATGAGGTCAGAGAGGAGGAGGAGGAGGAGGAGGAGGAAGAGGAGGAGGATGCGGTGGTGATAATCTAGGCTGAGAATCTAGTGTGTCCTGTTTATGTGGTGTGAGTTGGCAGGTGAGGGGCCGGGGACCTGGTGACTCAGTGCACCTCTCCCCTATAATAGAACATCTGTGGTGGAGACAGTCGCCTTCAAACCTTTCATGCCGTGACACTGACATGCAAAGAACAACATCCAAACGACCTTCAATCTTCCACTGCTCGCTGATTAGCAGGATAGGTGGCCAGCAGGACCTTGTGTCACCTTAAATATTATTATAATAATAATAATAATAATAATAATAATAATAATAATAATAATAATAATAATAATAATAATAATAATAATAATAGTAATAATAATAATAATAATAATAATAATAATAATAATAATAATAATAATAATAATAATAATACTCAGGGACTATAAATATATCTGTTACCTGTAAGACACTCATTCCTTTGAAAATGGCTTTTAGAGAAAGCCGAAACGTCAGGCCAATAATAATAATAATAATAATAATAATAATAATTATTATTATTATTATTATTATTATTATTATTTCATGAAAGTACATAAGCACCCATGCCACAACTTTCGAACTGACACCCAGCCACAGATAGAAAAATATAAGGATAAAGCCTGAATACTGCTGCTGTCATTGTACCAGAAAAGAAATATTTTGACTTTCGGTTGTCTTACGATTAGCGCCTCAAACTCAGTTTGGTAGAATTACTATTATTCTCTAAAATAATTTGATCTCATTCCTCTCAGTTGCAAGTCAAACCCGCTAGCGGCTAGCCAACGGTAACCTCACCTCTGCCTCTTGGCCACTCCTCTCATTGCAAAACATACACTCACGGTGTCTTATTAATCTAATCTTTGACAAGTCATAAACAACTTTAGCAAATGCAGGAAATTATGTTGGCCTTGGGGTGATATAGCCTAGGTAGACGAAAAATTATATTTAGAGTGATATCCGTGACCTTCATGAAAACGGTAAGACTAACACAACTTGTGGAGCCATCCAGGCGATTAGCACCACATGTATCCCATCCCATACTTTACTTATAGACGGAGGAAGTTCTCCTATAAAAACAAAATATCAATTGGTGTTACCACGAGTACTTAATCAGGATCATAAGTAGCTGGTAATCGGTTAATTAAAAACGTTTTTACTCTTGTAGGTGGAAGTACTTCCTCCCGAGTAAAATAATAATCTGATTCAAATTAAACAAACAGACAAAATCATGTGCCTGTCTTTTCATACAGTCATGTACAGTTTTGTCTCTCGTCTCACTGGGAACCGGATCACAATATCGTAAAGTACTGTAGTGTAAAACAGCCCCTTGATGTATTGGGACTCCCTTGTTGGTAAATTGGAGGATTACTGATTCTTCTATCCTACACCAGAAATTTAGATACCTTAGTTTGCAAATAGGGGATCTGTTGTATAACATATATTGGAGGAATTATTCTCCCTCCAAAATACAGATAAAAATGCAAACTCTCTCCAACAAATTATATCATAAATAAAACTCATAAGACATTGTTGGAAGTGTCTTGGGATGCCTGGTCAGTGACCCTCCCTCTCTTCCTTTACACCTTTCCATCTCACGACCACATGAAGGAAAGTTAATAAAGCGTGAAATTGGTGGGAATATGCGCCGTGCCCTCCATATTGACCAATATATATAGGCCCTGCGTCTGAGGAGGGAAACGAGTGTAAGGGTGATAGGGACGAAAGTGGAGGGGGTAGATATATGAAGGTGCAACAGGGAGATTATATATGAGGGATCAGGGAAGGGAGAATAAGAAGAATTTCGTAAAAAGAAACACAGTAAAGGGAATTAAAATGAAGATTAGTTTTATGGAAGAACTAAGGGTGGAGAGAGATATTGAGGTATGAGAGGAGGAACACATGGAGGGAAGCTTGAGGAGGAAGTGGGGGACGGTCATTGGGTAGAGGGGTTGAACGCTCTGGAGAGAATTTGCTAAGGAGATGAAGCGGAAGAATATGAAGAAACGTAGGGGAGGGGAGGAGAGAAGTGCAGATAGATGAGTGAGTCGAGGTAAAATAATAGAAATTTATGTAATGTGAAGGGGAAGATTGAGAAAGGCAGGGAGTAGGAAGGGTAGCTAAGAGGAATGTAAAATAGTCATAGAAAGTATATAAATGAATGGTAAAGTGGATTTTTGAATGTGCAAGGAATTGAAGTAAGTTTGGGAAGGGAAAGATATATGAAAGATATGTTTCCTGCTCTCTCGTGGCTCCTCACAAGTAAGCACACACGCTTAAACATACAAACACGTATGCGCACTCAGTCAACCACAGATGAACACAAGTAAGTGTCTGCGTGCACACACACACACACACACACACACACACACACACACACACTAAAATAATACTTGTGGCTTTGCAAAGTTGCAGCAGTGATCATTATTCAAACCCACACCTCAACATTATTTTCATGGGCCCGTGTCTCTTTTGTCGTATTGGCAAATTTGGAGCAACTAAAATCCGCCAAAGGAATCCAAGATACAGGCCATATAGATAAATTAGTTAGTGTAGTTTGTATCTTATCATGGTTTGGAGAAATTGGTTGCTCCGAATTTAAAAAAAAAATCATATATAATTATTACCCCTTTTAAAATGTCACAAGTGTGAAATCCACTACGGTATACTTAAGGAGAGAGTGGAGATTCCATATAACTGGTTGCCAATAATCAGAACAGTTAAGAAAGATGACGAAGTGCAAAAGGCCTGAGGAAGCAAGATAAGGAACTGCTGGTGGTGATAGTGGGGTTGCTGAGGGTTGTGGTGGTGGTGATGGTGGTAGTAGTGGTGGCGGTGGTGGTGGTGGTGGTTATGGTGGCGGTGATAGCAGTTGGTGGTTGTGGTGGTGGTAGTAGTGGTGGTAGTAGTGTTGGCGGTGGTAGCAGTTGGTGGTTGTGGTGGTGGTAGTAGTGGTGGTTAATATATCAGTCCATTTCTGTATTCACACTATGGTTTTTTTTTTTTTTATGAGTATAAGTTACTAATTCCTCCAAACTCGGCCACGATAGAGACTCCCTATTGGTAAAGTTGAGGTCGTCTATTTCGTCTAATTCACCAACAAGTGATTCTTCCTTTAATGTATGTGTAAGGCAGCGTGCATGGTAGAGGGACAGGTGTTTATTTTATTAATGTGTCCGAGTGGAAAGTTAAGTGCAGAAGGAGCAATGATGCGACGTATGTGTGTATGTGTGTGTGTGATCGGTAAGCAGACAGACAAATAGACAGGAAGAAAGGGAAAGAGAGAGGAGAGAAAGAGGAATAGAATGAAAGACTGAAAGAAAAAGTGAAAATAAGAAAGAGAGGGCTTCATAGACAGTAACAGAGATAGAGAGAAAATAACAATGGAAAAAAAAAAGAGAAAAAATACGCTAAAGAAAAAACAGAGTAAAATAATAAATGAAGAATGGAAAGGAAGGAGCGACATCATCATGAACAGAGTAATGGGATAGAGTAATAGGAAGGAAGAGGAAATATTAGGCACATAGAAAGGACACCGAGGAGTAGAAAGGAAGAAAGGATGAAAGACATGATATTATGACTGTGTGTGTGTGTGTGTTTTTTTTTTCCCCCAGCCAAGACAGCCAAGTCCAAGGTCGTAGCCGGGCCACCTGGGACTATAGAGACACACACCGTGAAGACCAACACAACAACACTACAGAAAAAGGGAAAACATTGACATCAGCTCGGGGATCATGTAGAGCTTCATTGGCACTCCTTGGCTGTATGGAAGAGCAGAGGTACACTCGCGGTGAGAAATTGTATCCCGATCCCCTGGCAGGATGAATCGTAAACAGCCTAGCTTTGAACAACTGTGCGTCTCCCTACAACACACATTTGTTCGAATCACCAAAGCTTGGCTAGTTGCAATTCATCGTGCCAAGGGATCAGGACACAATTTTTATTATTTTTCTTTTTTTATAAAATTTTTTTTATAAAAATTTTGTTTTATAAACAAATTTTATAAACAATTTTTTTTTTTATTTTTTTTTATAAAAAAAATAATACTTTTTTTATATTTTTTTTTATAATTATTTTTTATAATTTTTTTGTTTATATTTTTTTATATATATTTTTTTTATATTTTTTTTTTTATATTTTTTTATATTTTTTTTTATTAAAATTTTTTTTATAATTTTTTATTTTATTTTTTTTATAATTTTTTTTATAATTTTTTTGTATAAAAATTATTTTTTATAAAAATTATTTTTTATAATTTTTTTTTATAATGTTTTATATATTTTTTTTTATACAATTGTTTTTTAATATTTTTTTATATAAATTAGTATGATAATTGTTTTTATAAAAATTATTTTTTATAAAAAATATTTTTAATTTTTATTATAAAAATTATTTTTTATAAAAAAAAATTTATAATTTTTTTTATAGTTTTTTTTTTATAATTTTTTATATATTTTTTTATAAACATTGTTTATATAAAAAAAATATATTTTCTTTTTATAATTTTTTTATATATATATTTTTTTAATAATTTTTGTTTTATATTTTTTTCTTTTTATGAATTTTTTTATAAATATTTTTTATGAAATATATTTTTATTAAAAAAAATATATATTTTTTTTATAATTTTTACATAATTTTTACATATAATTTTACATAATTTTTTTTTTTATATTTTTTTATATAAATTTTGTTTTTATATAATATTTTTTTATATAATTTTTGTGTATAAATATTTTTTTATAAAAAAATTTTATATAATTTTTTGTTATATAACTTTTTTTTTTTTTTTTTTATAAAAAAAAAATTTATATAATTTTTTTTTTTTATAAAGTTCGAACAACTGTGCGTCTCCCTACAACACACATTTGTTCGAATCATCAAAGCGTGGCTAGTTGCGATTCATCGTGCCAAGGGATCAGGACACAATTTCTGACCGCGAGTGTACAATACAGGCGGGAGCAGTCGTGTGTGTGTGTGTGTGTGTGTGTGTGTGTGTGTGAATTAAATGTGTGTCTGTGTGTGTAAGACTTTAATGTGTGTGTGTGTGTAAGACTTTAATGTGTGTGTGTGTGTGTAAGACTTTAATTCGTGTGTGTGTGTGTGTGTGTGTGTGTGTGTATGTACGATATAGAGATAGAACAGTAGAAGGAACACATGAGTCTGGTATTTGAAGGCCATGTAAAATACTGCAGTTTTCCCCACAAGGAGAGCTCAAAGGCTGTTGTTGTCCAAATCCGTGTCAACACAATTCAGGTGTGTGTCTGTCTGTAGCCTACACCTGGAGATGACGGAAGGGAAGTCAGTTGTTTACGTCACGATGCTGCTGTGGAGGGATTGTGTACTCTGGGAATTACTTTGTTTATCGATGGGTTTTCGCTTTTCTTGTGTAACTTTGTGATTGCTGACATTTCTTTATCAATGTTCAATAACTCCTATACATTATGTCTAAAGGAAAATTTGATAACATGACAAATTCGTTTCTGGTGTGTCACTGATGAAATTTCAGGAGAAACTGATTACATTGGGAGAAAAGTACATTATTACTTTCTATAATTATACTGTAAGCAAGGGGACAAGTGGACAAGACGAGAGGAGAGATAGTGATTCTGTCGTAGGTAGGTGGGTAGTTAGTGGATTAAGTAAGGGGCAGTAAAGGTAGTAATTAACATTCCCGAGAGACTGCAACATTTCTATTCCCATTGTTCTGTAAGACACGCTAATTGATTGTACTAGTATTTTTTTTTCCCATTGCAGCTCATTATATATTTCCTGAAAGATCCTTGTCTCATTTTAGTTGGGTGTAAGAAATAGTACTTATTCTCCTCTATTTTTCTTATGTTTGCTAAATATTATGTAATTTATACTTTTCTCAATTCAAAACTAACTCTCAGAGATATTTGACTATCCTCTCACATACACAAGAAGTGGAATACAGATTGGAGCGGAGACAGACGTGATGGAAAAAATGGAGAAGGAGGAAGAGGAGGTGGAATACTGGGAAGGGAATGAGGAAGATTGAGATTTATGTGCAGGTGGGATTTGGTGAGAAGATAGAAGATTGATATTAGAGTCTACTACATGCATGGGAAGATGGAAAGAAAGCAGTTGCCTAATATATTATGTTGACAGTGTGGTGGTGACAAAAATAGATCACGGGGGAGGAGAGATGGGGAGAATATGGATGGGGAGGGGTGGGGGGTTATCAAGAAAGAGGGATGGAGAAGATAAAGGTAATAAGTGGGGATGGGAAGCTGGGGAATAGAAGAATATATTAGAGAAGGCGAAGAGGAAGTGGAGGAGGAAGAGGACAATGTGAAGGAAGTGGGAGAGTGAAAGAATAAAAAATGAAGGAGGAGAAAGAAGAGGAGGAGGAGAAGGCAGAAGAGGAGAAGGAGGATGAAGAAGAAGAAGACGAGGAGAAGGAGGAGGAAGAAGGAGAAGGAGGAGGAAGAAGAGGAGGAAAAGGAAGAGGAGGAAAAGGAAGAGGAGGAGAAGGAAGTGGAGGAGAAGGAGGAGGAAGAAGAAGAAGAAGAGGAAGAGGAGGAGAAGGAAGAGGAGAAGGAGAAGTAAGAGGAAGAAGAAGAGAAGAAGAAAGAGGAGAAGGAGAAGGAGGAGGAAGAAGAAGAGAGGAAGAAAGAGGAGGAGGAGTTGGTGCGTGGGTGGCTGAAAGGGAACAACGACACGAGACAATATATGGGGTGTGGCGCTCTACATGAGAAAGAGGTGACGGGGAAGGATGACCTGAGACGTCACCACCCACCCTCACCCCAACACACACACACACACACACACACACACACACACACACCGAACCCCCCCCCCCCCCCCCACACACACACTGGATCCCACCCACACACACATCCACCCATCTCAAACACCCACTCACCCACTAACCAGCAAGGACAAAATCACCAATATTCTCCTTTATATTCTTTTCCATACAAAAAGTTTCTTATCATTTGTTATGCCTTGTAAATGTTCTTTTTACTTAAATTACTCTGTAACCCTTTGTCACCCCTGTATCGAGAAACGTGAGGTCATCCCAGGTCAAGGTAGAGAGAGAATGGAGAAGGACTTGTTGGAGAATTATGTTGTTGTGGAGTGACGGAGGGACTCAAAGATCATGAGTTTTGGGGTGATCATTTCGTGAAGGATGAGGGCGAGGGGCAGGACAGAAAATTTTGTGTTGGCATGTGGAGAAAAAAACATTGGATGATTATAGTAAGTAAATGACGACTGCTTGGAGGTTGATGGTAGACTGAGAGGCGTTGAGGAAAGATGATGGTGTTGGAGGGTTCTTGCAAAGAGGGGCAATATAATGTGGAAGGGAAGAAGATGAGGTTTAGGAGTGGAGTATAAGGACTTGGGTGGATAAGAGGTAGGGTTGAAGAGAGTTGAGTGGGACGTTGCATAGGAGACTGACGGTGGGAGATGCAGGCTAGGCTGGGAGTGTGTTTACAAATACTTGGTGTCGGTGGCGGAGGAGCTGCCCACCAAAATAACCTCTGGGCCGCTCCCATTTTGGCTGGCAGGGGGGTGAACATGATAGTTGCCTCTGGTTGCCCGCTATACGATTATTGAGACTTGCAGTAATTTCATTTTACCTGATTTGATATTTTTCTTTTCTTGTAATTGAAGGTATGGGTGTTCTTGTGAGGTGTTGGGTATAAAGTGACTGTGTGTTGTGTGTCATGGTGTGTTAGGAGTGATAATGTTGAGTGTGGAGGCTAGATGGTCTATGGCCGGCGGGCTGCAGGTATCTGGTAGCGAGGGCTGGTGGGCCGCCATTTACGTGTGTGCAGGCAAGCCGGGCCCTGAAGAGCGCTCGCCCCGCTGCCCAGTCCGATCCCCGACAAGGCTATCCTTCCTCCGCTCGGCTCGCCACAACCCACCACAAGTGATTACGGTGTGTACGCCGCCACAGCTCACCTAGCTAATAACTGTTAACCCTTACTGGGGTGGGAGGGGTTAGCAGTTGTGCCGGCTGCAGTGTACGTACGTGAGAGTGGTCAGTCAGTCTTATCAGTCACAAGTGTTGCGCGCTGCGGCCATTATTAAGTGTTTCTCAAGTGCAAGACAACGTAAGTGTTGCGTCTGAGTGGTGCGGGAGAGTTGCCCTTCCCCCCCTGCAGCCCTGCCGGCCCCTCCGCCAGGCCCCTTCAGTCATCTCCACCTCCAGCTCCATCCAGCCCCGCAAGTGTTCCTCCTCCTTCACTGTTGTTGTGGCAGGCGGCGCTGAGCGGAGGGGCCGCCAGCACCTGCAATCCCTCACCCCGCCCCGCCCCGTCCCATCTCATTCCGGGGATACATGAAGGACTCATTTGGATTAATCAGAGTCCATCAATTGTAGCCTATGTGAGAGCCGTGACACCATCCTTGAAAATAGGTCCTTTCCTTGGTCCCATTCAATCCCCTTATTGATGGCTAGAGGGCCCATGTAATTCCATCAAGTCGTTCCTCGTTACGTAAATGAGTGTTCCCTTATAGACCAGGATATCCACCACAAGTGTTACCATATACAAAGTTCCAAGTCTGGACTCGGGAGGCTTAATTTAACTTCCTGAATCTTCTTAAATGCTCAAAATCATGTTAGATAATGATTCAGGAGAGGGCCGTATTTTGGGCTTCAAGAGCATCCGTTCCATTACCAACATTTATAGTTTCATTACTCACAGCCAACCGTCCTCTTTAGGAGAAAACTTACTTTGTACCCAGGGCTGAGACTCTTTTCCTGTCCATCATGTTATTTTCTTCTTTGTCGAGCTGTTATAAAAAAATGGAATTCTTTCTGTGGGTGAGCCCTCACTGTTTGTGAAAATGTTCCATATTGAGTATTAAACCTAGATGCAGAACTTACCAATCTTTCAATACTTTGTTCTGGACTCTGCATGTCTCAAGAGCGATTCAGTGAGATGTACTTGACTGGTTGTGTTGTGTGAACCTTATATTAGTACAGTTTTATTACCTGTACTAAGTAAATTTAATTTAATTTTCCCACAATTTATATTAAATGAAATTTTGAACCATCTGCGACTGAAAAAAAAATCTCAGTGCTCAGTGATGAAATACATCACTTGGTGGGAAATTATTAAACTTAGGTAATATCCTCTACTGTAAATCCGATGTTCTTTGATGATTGGAGGAAGCGGAAAGTGTTGAAACTTTTGCTTTTGGTGATTTCTGAAAAGGTTTTATCTGTTTCTTTGTCTATCTAATAATACGGTATATCTAAGCCCCTAATCTCACAGTGGGTGTACAGGAAAAAACTACAAGTATTTTATGTCCCTATTTACCATCCTTCCCTTGCTCCATGCCAGAGCCATACTCTTGAAGCATTCCTCAGCTCCATCCCTTCCGTATTACTAGTCTCTCATCCTCCGCTCGTCCTTCGCTTCTTCTTCGCCAGCCATAGGTCTAAACCACTTTCACTCTATCCTACTTCGTCTACTGTGAACTCATTATTTATCAACATATCCGTCGAAATAATGCTCAGCCAGCCCAAAATCCTCCAGTATATCTTTTGCTTTTCATCCTTTATCCAATATGATTCCTCAAATATTTTAGACTATATACCGTGATAAACATTTTCCCCACTGAGACATTCCGTGTTATCCTAGTTGGTTCATTATCAAATTTTATGATGAGTCGAGGCCCAACTTTGATATTTGCGTACTTTCTTGATACAGCAAGGACTGATAATGGTGTTTGATAATGTTGGGATTACACTATACAAAGAAATGCTATTTTCTTTTATTATCGACTACAGAAAGGTCGTTGACGCAAATAACTGTCCATTGCATAATATGACGGAAGAAGGCTTAATATCTTAACGTTACTTACTATAAAGTATTGAATGAAGATTAAAGTAAGCATGGGGCCAAACCCTAGGTTATGGGACGTGAAGTTCATATGTGTCTCATTAGGGACCGAGATGCACAGCCAATTGAGTGGAGGTGATCTTGGTTTCTATATTTACGCCTCACAAGCATCAACATTTCAAACTCCTTATTAAGAAGGTGTGGGCGGCGTGGTGACATACAAGACATACAACACTACATTAACACTAGAGTCCCACAAGACTGGTGTGTAGGGGATGTAGGCTGGTTGGTGGGTCAGTGAGGGGGCCAACACACCACATCATATAACAATAGAGGTTTTCTCTCTGAATCTGAGGGATCAGATTAGCTGTATTCATTCTCCTTCCAAATGAATATTAAACTCTCGCATTGTTCTGTCACTATTGATGAAATGAATTTGAGCATCAATCAGTGATATCTAAAGACAAACCAGAGTAATGAAGTACCAGTATGGACCTGCTAAGCATGTATTGACGGTTCCTCTCATGGCTTTTTCAGAAAACAACTGCAATGTCATTCTGAAGCAGCCCTGAGAGGAAGTGTCATTATAATACATTTCCAAGGCTTTGACTCAATATTTCAGGGATTATTAAATACAGGAATGTGATTGCACTTTTTTCGTCCAATGAAATGAATCTGAAGGATTTGTGAATGTTAGCTAGAGTGTAGAAATGGCTGCCTAGTGATGTAATTGGAAAGGTGTGTTTTGACCCATTCTGTGTGACGTTTAGTGGTATATAAGGGCGGAATTTTATTAAACAGAAAGTCATTACAAAAAGTTTATTCTAGGTGATTTGGGAGAATTAGCGGCAATCCAGTGAACAAGATAAATGGTACACACACACCTTGAATTTCAGAGTATACTGTCTATCTGAAAATATGGAAAGTATGCTATAAAAATAAAATATTAATTTTGTTTTTGCCAACAATATTCGATCTTGCAAGAAGTCTTACATATATCTTTATATTTGCCTCATCATTCTTTAAAAATGTACTGTATATGTAGTAACACAAGTACCGTACACTGGTTTACGATACTAAAAGCAAATATGGTGAATATGGGAACAAATGAACTTTGAACCATATATGGAGGCCCAGCGACTGATATCCTTGTTCGTTCTGTGTTAGGTTGCAATACAGTTTATAAAGGTAGATTATGTTCTTGAAGGTTTTAATGGAGCTTAGTCAAGGGAGCGAGAAGAATCCATACAATGAATGTGTTGTGATTTCAGTGTTGTTTTTTATAAAACACTGGCCAGAGCCTGAACAATTATATGTTCTGGCATGGGAATTCAGTTAGAAGTTTGGCTCTTACATGAGTAAATTCATTGTAGTAGTTCAGAGTGATTAAGTGGTCAATAAGATATTGTTGACATTATTACAGTTGTGCTTTTGATATTTTTAAAAAACATGTTAACTGGTCTGCCCTGGTTAGCCTCAGTATATTTGCTGAGTTTATTGGTTGTACAAACAAGTGTTGTTACTGGAAGAGATAAGGATATCGTACAATGTTTATGTTTCAAGGAAAATATTGAGCTAAAGCTTCTTAAAGCAATATTACCTTATCCGTTTCCCTTCAAAAAAAACTTTTAACACAGTAAACAGCTGAGATATATTTGGAAAACTGTTAGGTTACCGGGAAATCTTGCATGAATAACCTACATATTTACACGTTTTGCAAACAAGACGTACGTAGAACTCGTGTGTAGGTGTGTGTAGGTGTGTGTAGGTGTGTGTAGACCTGCCCTGTGTATGTACAGTCAAGAGCAAAGTTCATGCACACTCTTAAACCTAATACTCCTACTGATATTCACCCTAAGCATTGCATATGGAACCTTATAACATTACAGCCCCATCCACCTCACCCTTTCAATCCTATTCTCTATAGTTAAAGAACAAAGGTAGTACTAGCTTGCTGTGACCTAGATTCAGAACATGTTGGTGACAGCGAGTGTTGGTTCGTGACTGTGATGTCACGAATGTAAAAGGAATTAGGGTGTCGACAAACTGGAGGCTCCTAAATCCTCCTAATTGTGCTACCCAGAGAACAGACACCTTTTTCTGAAGTAGTCTGTTGCTCAATACTGTTTAACGAGGCCAGTTGCATCCAATTCACCTACAATATTCGAACCCGTTCAACTTTTAACAATCGAACATGCGTCACCACCCTCCACCTGATTAGCTGGGCATAGCCTAGTTTGTCAAAATTATGTCGTATCGGTATTAATGTTAAAATAAATTGTATACTCTCTTGTGATCAAATTGGAGGGCTGCCGTACTGACTTTTCCAAGCAATGCTACCAAACAAATCCCAAACTCGTACACTGAGCTGACCTCATTCCTGGTTTAATTAGCCCCTCAAATTGGCCACAAGAGAGTACCCCTTTAATACAGAATTATGTTATGTCAGCTATAATCTAAAGATGTTCAACAGATGGAGATCCTTAGTGCATGTTCGCCTGGGAGAAAATATGTAGATATAATGAACGAACATATATGTACTTGATTCAGAAACGTAGTTTAGTGTTCACATTGAGTGTCTTCCAAATGACTAAGAACACACTTTTCCTTATCATTTTATCTCCCAGAAAAATTTTACACGTAACGCTTTCCGACGCTACTGCCTAGGCACCTTCCTCCCTCATCCCTCACACGAGTGGTGTATACCATCTGTGTGCTAGATTTCGAGACATGTTGTGGGTATACTGAGTATCGGCAAGTCTTGGCTGGGACTGTGCCTAATGTACTCTTTTATGACTCACCCGTCCTCCTTTCTAATCCACTGAATGAGGCAGTACACAATCTTACTCACCTTAGAAACAGTCCAACGTGAGATGCTAGTCTGGCAAAAGCCTCGAAAATTTCCTTGACTGAATGTATATATATTTAGAGTGTGGATGGTGATGTGGAATCAGTAATTCAACTCCTGATTAAAACTACTCATATACATACATCGCGTTATGTAACACTGGCATGTATTGCATAAGCCTGGCATATGCATCTGTGTATGTTATTTCCCAAACTTTGTTTGTTTTTTGTCCTATCTTGTGAATTTACCTTGGAATTATTTTTTATATTTGACCTATATATTCCGTGTTCTGGTATGTTAGTTGTCGCTAGTGTATTATCTTGTGCTAGAAAAGTAATTTGTCTTGGAGTAGAGACAGCAAGGCAATCTAAAAATGAATAAAAGAGAATCCAATGTAAGCAGAGGACTAACGAAAGATAAAACCACAAGACAAGAGATGGAAATACTAGCCAAGACAAATAGAGAACTAGAGTAAAGAAAGATGGGATCACAAGACATGTCGGGGCTGGCTGGGTGGAATAAACTTTGTGTACAGCAGCGAGACAAGGAGTGGTGATAGCCAAGAGACCTCATTCTTAGTCCTGTAGTGAACTAATTATGGCTGATGACGACAATAAAGTTCCACTACTGTCATATATCAACATATGTGTATCACCCACCTATTCTCCTCCTTCCCCTCCGATATGGTTAAACTAATAATAATAATAAGGTCTGTTTGCGATGCACACTATAGCCTATCTGTCCATAATTATGAGTATAAGTAAAATTATAAGTAAATTTTTTTGTTTTTTTTGCATATTTGCTCATATTTCTGTCTAATATACAGCAGGTAAACTCTATGCTATCAATATCTCATTTACCTCAGGATAGAAAGCAACGTATAGGTAATGAATGGAAGATTGTGTTTTCAATATAATATATGCATTCTTAACTGTAGGTATGCAAATGAACTCTTAAAGTCAGCGGAATTTTTAAGCACCTCAGGTTGACCCAATTCATTAGGTCTTACTGTCTCTGTGGCCACTGACGTCATCTGGCTTCGGATTTCATGTTGGTCCAGGTTGCGTGGTTCTCTCCTTTGGCCACGTGCTGTCCTCGGCTGGCCAAATGGGTCTAGCTCCGCCTGGTTCAAATTATATACGTAGCTTTGTATTAATTTGACTTTTTGTTTTGTCACGTAACTGGGTCATGATATCAATATATTTTCGTTGTATCCTACATGATTGAGAATTTTTTAAGTTCATGTTTTTATGGCATTGATTTTTTTTTTATTCCACTATCATGTTACTGGATGATGAATTTATAATTTTTGTGTTCCTTTGATTTTTTTTCTTTTTTTTGCATCACTTGTTTAATAGAGTCATATTAATTCACTTTCTCTTCGTCCTACTGGGCCGTGATATTTTTATGTGCGTGCCTCCTGGTCAGACGCTGGCCAAAATTCTGCCAACTGAAGGTCCCTGGCGGCCTTGGGAGTCCCACGATACTTGCAATTTAGTGTTTTGTTGTGGTGGTGGTTGTGGTGATCTCTTGGCACTCATGGGGTGTGTTTATGGCAGCCTGTGTTTGGAGAAATAAATGCAAGGGAAACATTCCTTTGGTAATGCACTCCGTGTCTCAGACATACGAGTTTATATTTCTTTCCTGATTAAAAAAATGACACCATTAAATGACACATTGTTTGGGGAAAAGTAGTCCAATAGAACCCATGCTGGGCCACTTGGCGACATTTTTTTTAACAGTAAAGAGTTTAAGAGTAGACATTGTATTATAGTGTTTCATGGTGGGTGGTTTTGCAGCTATTTTCCGTAATGCAGAGTTAACCGTATCGAAAGCTTTCGTGATATTTTTCAGCTTTGGCCAATCTTAGCTCTTAGATTAATGTGCAGTCACGGACAATATATAATCTACCGCTAAAAGTAAAAGAGTCCTTCATTGCTGACACATTAGAAGTCAGTAACTGAGTCAAGATAGTCACTAGTACACCCAATGCTTTCCATGCTAAGAACGTATAATTATCAAATAATTACAAAGATTCCTTGTAGACCCGTTTCCTACTGAACAGCGTGAGAGTTAATGGTGGGTGTGGTTGGTCATATGTAAAAAGACGTGAGATATTATATTGCTATAGTATCGATCAGGAAGGTGTATTACGTGACTACAAATTATATTTACGTGAATACATATATATATATATATATATATATATATATATATATATATATATATATATATATATATATATATATATATATATATATATATATATATATATATATATATATATATATATATATATATATATATATATAAAATTCTGTCTGAAGATGTAATATACGGAAGTACTTACTGTTCTGCCTTTGGTTTCTCCTGTGGTTACTCTGCAATTATATCTCACGGTGAAGTGAGCTTTCTGCATATATATATATATATAATACTATGCAAGTAATGTTATGTCAGGTAGAAATTCCACGCCTGTGTTTCGTAAGAACTTAGAAGAGTGTGGACATTTTCAGATAGTTTTTATTTAACCTTTCCACTTCCTTGCTACCTGTTGAATTTCCCGTCTTGATGCCACCTACACCATAACTTACCCCACTTCTCTTTTTCCTAATAGTGTTTCCCACCTGTGCATACAACAACTCTTTCATCTATTCTGAGATATCATAATTATCAGTCTTTACCTGCATTCTCTGATCTTTCTTAGTGTATGTTATCTGATTCACTTATCTCACCTGGCTTTACCTCTCTCACCTGGCATAAATTTGGCTGATTGATTTGAACTGGTTTCATCTGTCATTATTGTAGAGGAGGCCGTCTTTTTCATGTGCATGTGGCCTTTTATATGGTCGGTTTTAACCTGTCCTATCCACAAAATGAATTTAAAGGCATAATTTATCCTCAACTGTTTATTTTGTAAAAATTGCCAAACTTCTTTTATCTGATCGTTACTTATCTTCTCATCTGGCTTCTACCTACTTCACCTGCTCTCACCTGCCCACCTTCCTCTTCTGCTTCACTTAAATCACGTGGCAGTTACTATTCCACTTACTTTACCTGTTCTTCACCTGCCTCTCATGACTCACCTATAAATTCTGACAGACGACCAGGAAGTATAAGAGTAAAGAGTCGTTTTGAGGGTCACATGTTTTGGATGAAGTTGGTTGCTGGTAGTGGTAGTAGTGGTGATGGTCGTGGTAGTGGTAGTGGTAGTGGTGATGATCGTGGTAATAGTAGTAGTAGCGGTATTGAGTTAAAATGATGGGAGTGTACAATGTCCCTTTAGACACTACTGGGACCCATCTTGCTGGTCTTGAGTGGCTTATTTCAAGACTTTTTCTATCGTCGACACTCTATAATTATTTCGGTATCGTTGTTCGGGTTCAGTTTTTGTGTCAATCATACTTCAGGACGTACTGTATCTGGTAGTAATCCTCACTCTTCCTTTTCTACCAGTGTCAGAATGTTGATGTCGGGATGTATGTAGAGGATAGTGACTAATATTTTATGGGAAACACGGACTCTAAACACACGCAAACCTTAATCCACAGCAGGTGAAATATTAACAGTTAGTGGGAAGAACGTATAACAGATTTTCCCTAACACTTTGAAGTTATGGAAGTGTCTGGATATAATTATTGCAAAGTCGACCCGTCAACAAATAGAAAAAGAATATAAAATTAATTCTTGCCAGATAAATGGTGCGATGATGATTGATGATGATGATGATGATAATGATGATGTTGACGATGATAGGGCGATGATGATGATGACTGTAGTGATAGTATAGTGGCTTAATGAAGGTGATGTGTGGACGTGGGTATTGAGTTTGTAACAATGTGTAGCTGCAGATGGTGTTGGTAAAAGTTGTATACCAGTCAGAGTAATATGGATAGATATGGTGGTAACTCTATATAATTATAATGGTAATAAAAATAGTTTGGAGGAATCAGTAATGAGGGTTGGAGTAAAATTGGTCATGAGGAATTATTACTACTTGTATTTTTTTGGTAGTTGTAGTATTAATGATGATGGAAATTGTGGTGGTAGTAGCAGTTGTTGTAGTAGTGGTGATTGTGGTGGTAGTAGTAGTAGTAGTGTTGGTTTCTGGGGTAGTTTTGGTAGTGGTAGTTGTTGTGGTAGCGACGTGATAAAAGTGTAGGTGATGGTAATGGTTGTTTTTGTGGTAGAGAGAGATAGTGATGATGGAGGTAGTTGTGGTAGTGTTAGTGACCGTTGTTGTGGTAGTAGTATTGGTGGTGGTAGTGGTGGTTTTTGTGGTAGTAGTGTTGGTGGTTGTAGAGATGACTTTTGTGGTAGTGATGATGGAGGTAGTTGTTGTGGTAGTAGTGTTGGTGGTGGTAGT
>JAWQEG010006699.1:60000-61078 GCA_033782935.1 Petrolisthes cinctipes | reverse complement strand
CATCAGACTCATATTACACCTCTCTGTGATCAATTCTCATATTGTCTATTTATCATCATCAGTGCTATTTATTCTCATCATCATCATCATCATCTGTTCTCATCATTGTTATCTATTCTCATACTACATCATTGTTATCTAATCTCATAATGTTATATATTATTATCATTGTTATTTATTCCCATCATCTGTTCACATCATTGTTATCTATTCATATACTACATCATTATTATCATTGTAAATTTATTCCCATCATCTGTTCACACCATTGTTATCTATTCTTATAATTCACTATCACAATACATGAAAGGTTTCCTGCCTGATCAATGGTGGAAGAAGAAGACATCAGAACATTGGTTTAATCTTGGTGTAAGTCTTGGAAGCAACTGGACTGCCATATTGATAGGACCGTCTGAACAGCAGCACCTCGTTGTGTGTGTATGTGTGTGTGTTTGTGTGTGTGTAATTTCTAGTATTGCAAAGTCTGGGAAAAGATGTGTATAGATTAGTCGTAAGGATCGCCTTTGTGTGTGTGTGTGTGTGTGTGTGTATGTGTGTGTGTGTGTGTGTGTCTGGGGAAGGATGTGTATAGATAACTCGTAAAGATCGCCTGTGTGTGTGTGTGTGTGTGTGTGTGTGTGTGTGTGTGTGTGTGTGTGTGTGTGTCTAGTATTGCAAAGTCTGGGGAAGGATGTGTATAGATTATTTAGCTGGGCTCACTTCCTATAGCTCCTTAGTTCCTTCCTTCCTTCCTTCCTTCCTTCCTTTCTTTCTCTGATATTCTCCCCCTCCTTTCCATCTTCCATATCTCTTTGTATTTATATCTCTCCTTACCTGTCAGTCTTCCCTACTCATTTCCACCCTTCCATATCTTATAGTTGCTTAATATCTTCCTTCCTTCATTCATTCATTCACTCATAATTATTCCTCCTTCTAATTTACATTAATATTGATCTTCTTTGCTTCTGTTCATTCCCAATTAAATATCTTATCACTCCTTGTACATCTCCTTCTTTCTCCCCTTTCATCTCTCGCCCTTCTCATTCCTCTCCATAATCTCATTCCTATTATATCCCTT
>JAWQEG010006699.1:2500-55000 GCA_033782935.1 Petrolisthes cinctipes | reverse complement strand
AATGCCAGAGGGATATAATCGCTCTTCTCACTCAAGTAAAAAATAGGTTTGTAATAATGTTATAACACTGGACATTTCTCATTGCTCTCGAATTCTCCACAATACAAACTATGCCAATTAATTAAAGCTAAGATATGGTATATAATAATGTCTCTTGGAATATCTCTGAAGTACCGGTAGTGACCAGCATCTGAATTGATAAACGACACATTGCAAAGTTTCTTATGGACTAAATTAGTGTGTGCCGTATTAGTGTGTGCCGTATTAATGTGTGCCGTATTAGTGTGTGCCGTATTAGTGTATTAGTGTATTAGTGTGTGCCGTATAATTAGTGTGTGCCGTATAATACACAAGTATACAGTGTCTACAGATTCCTAGATAGCCTATAATTATACTTCCTTTCATAATACTGTACTTGTATGTCTCCTACTTGTACTACAAACTAAATCTTAGACTACACTATTGTCATTTTCACTGCTCAGCCAGCGCTATATGACCTCGCTGTTGCGGCACCTAATATCAATCAATCAATCAATCACTGCTCAGCCTTCAAACTACCAATATTACATAACCATACATTGTAACCACACTTTTGTCTGTTGCCAGTTTCTTCGCGTGTTTGTATGGATGTATGTACAGTAGTTATATATAATTCCTATACTTCAATTATGCATTATTTTCAGGTGAGGTCAGGGGCCAGCTATGGGTGTACGGGGGAGTGTTCACCTCACCAACCCAGTCACAGTTCCACCACTTCAAGGATCTCTGGGTCTTCCACTTGGCTGAGAAATGTTGGCAGAAAATCACGTAAATCAGTCTCTTTCTCTCCAGGTGTTAAGAATGTATGCGTGTGTTTTTGTAAATGCCTGTAAGGAGAGACTGCTTAGGATGGGTAGGTAAGTTTCAACTGTCCCTGCCTCTATATAGTGACCCAGCTTTCATTTCCTATTTCTTGTTAATAGGCAGGAAGAATGGAAAGGAATGGTGAACGCTTGATATATTGAATACAGTAAAAAATGAACAGAAGGCTAAATATGAAATGATAAAGATAGAAAAGAAATTCAATTGTCTGGGACCTGTACTTTATACAGTATGTAAGCATGGCAAAATGGAAGGGTAACTGAGAGAGAGAGAGAGAGAGAGAGAGAGAGAGAGAGAGAGAGAGAGAGAGAGAGAGAGAGAGAGAGCAGTGTGAGGGGTTAGATAATTTATAGGATCACTGGTGAGAATCATAATGGGTAGGAGTGTGAGCATGGAGGTGAAATGGGGACTGAATTAGAGTATAATCTTACCGACATTGTTGTATACATCAGAAACATAGACCTGAAACGGGCCACATCAGTTAGGGATAGTTGAGGTGGAAGTGGGCTTCCTGGGATGAGTATGTGCCTTGTTAGGGCGGGATGATGAGAGTATTGTGACATTATTTGAGAGTTATGGTTTTAGTGTTAGGGTACTAGTGTGGAAGATTTGAGATAGTGAAGTATACAGTAATACATTGAAGTGGTTTGGACACTTGAAGAGAATTTAAACCCTAAATTACTGTACAATATCTAACAATAGAGTGACAGTCACAGAAAAAACTCAACAAATTTCTGTATCTGATGATTGTAAAAGTTTCTATTAAAATTGCTTAGTCACACACACAGCATGTGGTGGTGTGTGTGGCATGCTACACAGAGTCAAAACAACAATGTTAAAGGGTAAAGGTGGCTAGTGTAGGATCTCCTACCTCCCATCATCCAGATAGGAGTGTAATCTCACTTCATGGTACTCTCTGTAAACACAAACTGTATATAGTCATTCAGAATACTGCTGAAATTAATGCCATTAACTATGTATTAGGCGTTAGTATTAAACATATTCCCATTCTTTCTCAGACCTGGGCAAGTTAGATGAGTGGAAGACCCTCATTCCACCTGAGGACAAGTCAGAAATGGAATGGATAGAATCGAATGATGAAGACTCAGAGAAGAATCAGATGACGATGATGATGATGAAGAGGAAGACATGGATACAGATTAAAAAGAAGATCCAAGAAACTATGTTGCACTAAAGTATTTTTAGTCCAGATTTGAGTTATAAATTCTGATCTGTTCTTCTTGAATAACAAATTGATAGTTACCCAAGGAAGTTTGATATACAGGGAGGCAACAGTCACTCTGCATAGCCAACCAGCCAGTGAAGCCCAGCTGATGTGTGGCTGTCATTAGGGTCAGAGTAGCCATTAGGGTACATGGTAGCCTAAGATGTGACTTGGCTAATATCCCCAATACAACAATAAAAAGGGTTCAGTTTTTAATATACTAATATTTTAATGAAACGCCTTATATTAAATATTTATATTTAGAGCATTTCATACAGTCCACTGAACTGAATCAGTTTATTATGGGCTTGTATCCCATATGTGTGTTGTTTTCCTGCATAATAAACCTACCTTCAATATACTCTGATAAGCTATTATTTATTAAATCAATAGCTGATGGCTGTTATTTTTAAGGTTTGGTGATTTCACTGGATATTGTTAATATGGGAAGTGATACCATTGGGATAAAGTTGCCTTGTGACCAGTTATCAAATTATTATATAGATGTCTAATACGTGGCTGAAAAATCTCGAGCTATAGGATTGTTATATTTCCTAACATGATTATTAATTGGTCAAAAAAGCTCAGTTTGGTTATAGCTTAATTGATTTGTCATCAAAACTTTCAGTCCTGTATTGATTTGGGATGGTAACCATTCAGTCATATTAATAATTTATTATGCTATCAATGCCAGCAAGAAATTCTACAAATTCAGTCTTTCTCCTGGACCCAACCATCTGATCCACATCTAAAAGCTAAAATGTACCTGTTTGTTTCATTGGACACTGCCCAAATACTCTACTTCACTCAGCCAGGCTCATTGACACCTCCTTGTCTATCAAACCTCCTTGATGTCACAAATGTACTTGTACGATAACTGAGTAAGAGAGAATCATGAAGGATAGAAGTGTTAGCATAGAAGTGAAAAGGGGAGTGAGAAATAGTATAGTCCTGCAAACACTGACACATGAATTGGAGAGATGGACATGGAAAATGGCAAAATAGTCTATAATAGGTGTGGAAATAAGTTACCTGAGGTGAGTGTGTAGCTTGGTGAGGTGGGATGGGTACAGCAATGAGAATGTGTATGAGAGGTGTGGTCGGAGTGAAAAGGCAATCGGTGTTGAGTGTGAGATGTTTGAGAGAGTTTAGCAAATAGTACATTGAGGTGGTTTGGATGTGGAGAGAATGTAAGATGAGGAGTTGAAGGACCTGGTGTGAAAGGCAGATCACCGGTAAGATGGGAGAACAAGGTGGAAGAGCACACGAGTTTGAATTGGAGGGCCTAACCAAGAGAGGAACAAGTGCTGGAACAGGGAAAACTGGAGACTCTTCTTCCATGGCCACACCCTTTGGGGGGTGATCCCAGAGGGAGTGAGGGATCAGAGCTATGTAAAGAAACTTACATCCCTAAGAATTATTCAGAGAAGACATTTTACCATATGGGTGATATCAGGCTGGCCCTTATCACGGAACACATATCCTTGGTTGTATCACTATACTGTACTTGCATATCTTTACTGATGAAAACCTTCTATTTTTGACACAACTTAGTACATTCTGCAACATAAGCCCTTTCTTGGTGTTCTCTTGGGATGATGGAGTGAATAACCACTTTGGTATGGGTACGCAAATCCTTCTGTATAGACCTCAACATGCTTCAACAGTCCTTAAAGAGAGTTTCCATTAAGGAACAAAGCATCAGTCCATATAAATGAACGAAAAATATATCCTTTTGATCTTGAAACAACAGACCAGAAGTGTCATGTTATTCCAACTGTGGTTTTTCTCTTCCTTGCATCATAAACTGTGCTTGTTCATCCAGGATAACTGAGGTTTGTGTTAATCCTCTCTGTCCTCAATTAAGAAAAGTACTGTATCTAAATATCTCTCAGGCTTTTCATCATCATAATCTGTGTATCCCATTTCCCACTTTTCAAGGGAGAGGTGGGTTCCAGTGCCAGGGGTAAAAAAAGGAAGCAGAATACAGTACAAAAGGAAGAGACCGAATACCCAGTGAAATGGATCACACTCACAAACATTCCCCCTGGCTTTTACTACTGTTATATCTTCATCCATAAATCTCATACCAGGAATCCTTGTCTTTTTTTTTCCACCATTATTGCAGGGAACCCCTTCCCCTCCTGTTGTAATATGTATCCTTCAATGTACTTACTTTGCCAAAAATATCATCGTTCACACAATAAAGGAGAAAAAATGAATCGATTGATATCAAAGCAGTCAGAATGCATAGCAAAAATTCACATCTAGAAGGCATGAATATGGATAGTCAAGGTCTCTATCTGAAAGGAAATGCCAATCATATACAATATTCACATGGGCCAGGGCCCAGGACGACGGCCAGGGACATGGACAGGGTGAAGGCAGAGGGTCAACGTGAAGGCCTGCACTGCCGTGGCTGCACACCACCACCCGGCACTCACCCAACACGACACCCTCGTCCTACGTACAGTACTGTACACCTAACGTGTACGTTAGTACACCAATTCAACAATTCTTGTCTCTTCCCAGCTCTTGCAGTGATTTGTTCCGGCCAAGCTTCCTGATGGGAAAAATAAAAAATTTTATTGCAGTGTTAAACTTCTTTTAGTTGGCGATATGCTGGGAGAAGGCTTAAATATACAGGCGAGACAAATGGAATGGAAACGAAATAAAAAATAAAGAAAAATACCTTAAGTTTTATCTTTTACATCTACTAGTTAACTCCCTGATATTTGTACTAGGCTAAGCGGGCCTAAAGCGGCCTAAGCCGGGACACATATTAGTTACCACGACTAATTCATTGGATTTCATTGTGAATAATTATAATATATGTGTTTTCTGTTTTATAAGAACTGCACATGTCTTCATGGGTCGATTAAAAATGAACAGCAATTAGATAATTCATATTTTCCAATATAAAGAAATATTAAACTCTTTGATTCGTTGTAGCCTATATGCACACGACGTCATTTGGGCACTTCTCCTCTAATCTGTCTGTCTTTTGGTGAGATGCCAACGAGCTCACTATCCTTAATTGGCTTCCTTGCAGTTATTGCACCAGTCGGACAACGCGGGGTCGACAATTAATCCACCCTCTGGGCGATATCCTTCGATCAGAGGCTAGCGTTGCCCCAGGAAGGCTATACATATATATCACACAGCCGATCTCTACTGAGACTAACAACACGTCTCTAGGCGACAGCCATCATAGCGCCAGGATTAATAGAATATTAATGTATGCTATTAATCCTGCACAGCACCGTCCGAGGAAGGCCATTGCCGTGGCCTAGTCGCCCAGTCAGACTTTCCCAGACTACTGCCCAGGGGGGCTGACTTTATTCTCTGTGAATATTTGCCATTTCCCACAGGGCTAGTATAAAGATTGTTGTAGGATCCAGGTATATAGGGCCAGCCCCTCCTTTATTTCAATTTGTTTTTTCACTGCGACCAGAGTATACCAGGGGTCTGTGGGGCAGGAGGCCATTCTGCCCAGGGAGAACATTAATAACAACTTTCCCAGACTGGCCAGAGTACAAACAACTTGAGAGTTGAGACAAGCCATAAGCAGCAAGCCAGCTGCCAGTCGCTGCCCTCGCAGTATTGTCGTAGTACAGTCGCCGACCATAGCGACGCCCCTCGCCTTGACGTACACTGAACCACAAGCACAAGCTTTTGTTTCCATACTATGATAATTTTCATATAATTATATGAAAACCAACTCTGCCTCCTCTCACCCACTGCCTTCCTCCTTCCCCCACACTGAAGCAGTGACTGCGGGTTTCGTATGGGTCAAGGAGAGGGCCATCGCTATATTGTCGGGGACTGTATTTACTTACTTGTTACTTGTTGTTAGATATTCTATGCCCCGCTCTACCAGAAGATGGTGCTTACAGGGCTTCCCTCAATATTATTTAACACTATAATCACTTCTAATATTCATATTATCCATGTATTAATCAGCGAACAGATGTTTTCAATCTTTTCTTAAAAAATTAATTGAAATTATCACTAATCAGGACATTTCTTAAAAACCACTTACAAATTCATTAAATATTCTTTATGCAATTTCTCAAAACTTAGCATGATCATATAACTGTACATTGAAAAAAAAAAAAAAAAAAACTCGTAGAATTGAGTCTATGCTACTCAATATCCGTTTTCTGTGTTACTTTTGATTTTCTGAAGTTTCTCTTGCATAACTGAACAATACTTCACATCATTTGCCACATGCTCAAAATCAGTTTTCTTAAACCTCATACAGCTTATACATTTCCTCTCAGTAGACGTACAATCCCTCGTTTTATGGTCAGTATGAGTCAGTGCTGATCACATCACCAACTCGGTCACAACATCTTCCATCTTCCCATCCACTAGTTTCTGCATTTGATCTTGCATATCCTTCATCACTTTCTTCAATCACTAATATCCTTTTCAACTCTTTTCAGACCTTTGTAGCACATATCACATGACCAGTTAATCAACTTGATATTATCAGCCTACACATCATTGAGGTGAACACATTTCAAATGTGCCCAACAAGTACAGGTTTCACAACCAATCCATTTATCCACCCCACCAGTTATATCCCCCCAAGAATAACACCTGGCCATGATTGGCCAGGGTATTCAATAACTCTCTATTCAATTGTCAAGTAGGAAATAACAGTATACTTCCCGTTTGACGAGAACGTACACGGAGCGCGTATCAGACACGTCTGTCCGCTATGGCTGCCATACAACACCGTAGGTCCGTATGTAGTTTCTTCAGAATCTTCACGGTCAGCCTAGACTCAGCCATGTCCCTTTGCAGAGCTTCATAGGGTCCAGCAGGTTTATCAGCAATATGATCTTGTTCGGGTCGTGCTCCTTCATGCATGTTGTGCGGTGGGAGCCACAGGTGATTCAAGCGAGTTGAGAAACTCCGTTGGATAGTGGCAACGGTTGAACGGTCATAACAGAAATTTTGTCAACCCCACCGATATGCTATTTGGGTTTAAGAAGCTGCCTGAGATACATGTCCATCAAAGAGCCAGGGTCAGTCGCTGAAGGTTGTAGGACTCACCTCATCACATCTGTATTCTCTCATGGACAACTATGCTGATTTCGTCTCGGTTACTGTCGGTAAATATCACACAGACTTACCCAAGGTCCTTCTTATTAATAGGAAAGGCCTTGGACTTACCCTTGCCTGGCACATCGTACTACGATCATCGTAGGCTAAAAGGAAAAATTCCTTCTTTACTTTAGCCTTGCAAGGAAATGGACAAGACGGTAAACGTATGGTTTACCATGAGACACTCTTAAGACTTAGGCTACTAAGTAAGGGTCGATTCCACAGTGGAATCCCAACCAACCACACCAGCTGTAAGGCTTCATTATTTACAAAAGCTGAGTAGCCTATCCACATTCACAAAATCTATGAAACGACAAGATAATGATGATCACTGCATAGTTTACTCGCAAAATTAATTAAATAATTCACCC
Organism: Petrolisthes cinctipes; assembly: GCA_033782935.1. NCBI lineage: Eukaryota > Metazoa > Arthropoda > Malacostraca > Decapoda > Porcellanidae > Petrolisthes > Petrolisthes cinctipes. The sequence goes on along the minus strand of JAWQEG010006699.1, from coordinate 47,428 downwards.
ATAAGACATTTACACAGCTAACATTCTTTCGTTTGCGTGCTTACAAACCAATACGAATGACTGTGGAATCGACCCTTAATTAAAGTAGTAATAAAGTAAAGAATTGCATTTTTTTTTTATTGGAGGAAATTGCTGTGCTTGTAACAATATATATATATATATATATATATATATATATATATATATATATATATATATATATATATATGGGATGATATATCATGATGGGAGAGTAAAATCCATTAGAGAGTAGCGAGGTGTGAGATAGGCCCAACAGCCAAGCGGCGTCAAGCAACGAGGACAATCTTGAACTTTATTGTTTACATTGTTGTATAGGGTCGATTTACAGTTTTTCTTCGTTTAATGCACTTTTTTAAGCTGTAATAACAACTGATAACAATATAGATGACAATGGGCACTCCATTAGCTATCCAGCATTACAATATAATAATTTTACTTCTTATTGCTGGCAAATTGCTTCCTTGGTGAGGAAAGTGTAGAAGGCCATTCCAGTACATCCACGCATTATAATTATCACTCGCAGGCTGAAATTATTTTCGATGTTGCAAAAGGGAAATGTCAGAAAAATAAGAATGTCCAAGGCAGGTGATAAGTGACAAGTACAGTTCTGGTGGGAAAAGTTAACCATGGGTGATCAATGGCAAAGGGAACACTCTTATTATTGTTTGACATAGATTAATTTAAACGTGACTGCTGTGGTTAATCAAGGACCTAGGGGTATGTCAAAGAACACAAACTCAAGGTGAAGAGGTCAAGGAAAAAAGGGTTGGATATACATTGAGAGATGACTTAACTTACTGAGAGAAAATCGAGGCTCTTAGTCCCAACTTAAGTCAAGTTTTACATTCCATATTTTTCTGAACATGATGAAGACCAAACGGCATTATATCAAGCTGACTCCTGGCCAGAGGGAAGAATTAATACAACAGATCCAGGCAGGTGTGGACTGGGACACCCTGATGACCAACTTCAATGTGTCCCGCTCAACTATCTACTTCTACAAGGACAAGATCTATGGCAAAAACCCTGCTGGTAAGGTCAAGAAGAAGTACATGAGGAACAAGAAAAATGCCAAGGCTACTGCTGTCAAGATGGGAGTATGGAAGGTGGAAGAGGCATCTGGAAGTAACCAAGAGGTGGTGAGATCATTCTATACTGTTGATTTCTTGTTTCATTACATATGGTAGGCTATATAACATTATTTAGCTAATATTGTGATTATCTGCGCCGGCGAACTACTGGTTAGGTTAGGTAGGGTTCGGTTTCCTTTATCAATACTCAGTGGAATTGTCTTGTGGAAATGTATTCTTTGCTAGATATTTCAATTTTAAGATATGACATTTCTGTAGCGGAGGGATGAACTGAGGTCAGGCGGACAGTGTTACCAGATCTCCTTGGCGAAATATCGAAAGTGCATATATGCAGTTGTGTATATTACGCCTGACCCACCCAATCGGGATACTTTTAGCTACTATCCACAGAATCTACTTTATTTCTAAAGGTTCCGAAGGACATTAGGTTAGGTCCCGAAGGTAGCCACAGTCTAGGTTAGGTTAGGTCAGGTCAGGTTATTTCGTCAGGTGATCAAAAAATTAATTATCCCAATTTAATATTATTGAGTTTCCCACCCAATTGGGCTACTTATTGTACATTCTTCATACGATTTCCCAAGTGTGGACAAATTAGCCTAAAACTTGGAAGTATCCCTGTATCTGGCAACACTGTATGCAGAGGCGGGAAATCGGGACCCCGCCAGGAAAGCCACACTCCCGTTACAAAGTAAATACATACAAATAATATTCATTCGTTTTGCCTATTTCCACAAAATAAAAAGGGAAAAGAAACGGGTAATTTCGGTTCCCAGAAAGTGTGAAAATCGAGGACGCAGATAATCGCAATATTTACCAATTATTTTTAGGAAAAGACAACAAAAAGGACAAAGTTGCTGGTAATTATTTACAAAAGCTCTGACTGCTGTTTTAAGCGGATTTTTTTCTGCAGGACTAATGGCATATTTATCAGTTGGTAAAATTCACAATATTGCCACACTCTAGTATGATTTTTCTGCCATTATTTCCAAATATTTTGGATTATCATAGGATATCGGTATCATTCATATAAGGCATTTCTGTTGCAAATGCCCTGTTTCCGTGTTTGATCCCTCCTCCCCCAAGAGGCTTGATTGAGGGGTAAGACAAGTCAATAACGCATTAATTAGTTAATATTTACATGTCCTAAAATTAACTAGACTTTACCTGACCTAACCTAACCTGGACCGGGGCAGACTACCAGGACCTAACCGAAGCGAATATGAAGGGGTCAAATATAGTCGTCGATGGATATGCCATACATGAAAAGTGCTTTAAAATATTCCAAAATAGTAGTTAATGATGTTAGAAAAACCATACTGGAGTGCGGCAATATGGTGAAATAATACCTATTAACATAAATACATAATATTATAATAAGAGAATTATGGTAGGTAGTAAATTCTTGTCGCCAGACGAACCGACCAGCATAAACCTTGCCTAACCTAATCTGGACCTTGGGTACCCTCGGGACATACTGGTAATTTAAGTGTCCTTCGAGACCTACTGTACCTCGTTAAAATATTATTAATAGCCTCGCTTATGGCCGACAGACATGTAGAAAACACTAAGTAATGGGGACACAAGATTTAGCCTCAGAACAACCCATCACATTTACCATATGCATGAAAATATTAATGATACGGATGTGGCATAAGATTGCTGAATGATACTTATATTAATGAAAGGGTAATGAAATAGAAAAAATATTCTGTGTCATTATCATTTCTCTAGCACCTCTGCTTTACTATCCTGTATACGGTAGCTATACCGCTACCGTACGGTACTAGATAAGTTTTAATTGACAACTTTTAAATTTTATTACTTGATTGTGTTTTCATATCATATTACCAGTATTCAAAGCAATATATTTACTATCCTTGCAACCAGCTAGTTGTAGAAGTCAGATGATTGATACGGGTAGTCCGAAATATTGCAAGAAATGAAAATGACAAGATGTACATTATCATTGCTCAGGCAGAGTGCTCTGCAAATTCGGTTGCACTCTTATTAACTCCTCCTTTCAAGCCCACTAACTTCCCAGCTGCCCCTCCATATGTACATGGGCTAAGTACATTCATTCCCAACAAGGTCTCTTCATTTATCTTGAGTTGAAGAAGGTGTTTTGTGTGCTATGAAGTTTGTAGCAGGCAACCTTTATGTATATAGTTGTATGAATTCCAGGTTAGCTAGGAAACTTTATATGTAACACGAACACAACAATAAAGACTAGACTAGACCAACACATACTTGTTTGCCATTCACCCTAAGTGAAGATAACAAACATCTTCACTACACAGTAACAACCGTTACATATGTAACGGTTGTTACTTTGTAGTGAAGATGTTTGTTATCTTCACTTAGGGTGAATGGCAAACAAGTATGTGTTGGTCTAGTCTAGTCTTTATTGTTGTGTTCGTGTTACATATAAAGTTTCCTAGCTAACCTGGAATTCATACAACTATATACATAAAGGTTGCCTGCTACAATTAGGGTGAATGGCAAACAAGTATGTGTTGGTCTAGTCCTCATTGTTGTGTTCGTGTTACATATAAAGTTTCCTAGCTAACCTGGAATTCATACAACTATATACATAAAGGTTGCCTGCTACAAGTTATAACTGTGTTCCCAGGCTGCCAGCCATGACCTAAACTCCTAGAGAATTTCTTCCAGTTGTTGCTATCTTGTAAAAGTTCTTTTATTCATCTATGTCTACTCCTTGCTTTGTTATTAATATTATTATTATCATTAGATTCTAAATGTTATCCCCACTGAAGAGCCTTACACAGACTATCCTATATTATATACTGTACCGGTACCCCATCGAGTCACAATGAGGGGGCACAAGAGACACTCTTTTAACAATACAAAATGATTAAATAGATGATAAGTGTGGTGAGAGAGCCATGTTGTGAGTGACAGGTCATTGCTTCCTTTTAGGATGGAGAGGTCAAGCCAAAACCCAAGGACCTGGCCGCCCATGCTGCCAAACCTAGCACCTCTTCAACAACAGAAATAGACTCCAAGCCCCTCAGAGACCTACAAAACCCTCTTCGCTTCCAGGCCCCCCGGGCTGCTGCTTTGAGGGCAAACATGGAGATCCGACTGGATAATGAGTTCTTGGAGGACAGGCCACGTAAGGGCAAGCCGGGGCCCAAGCGTGGCAAGAGGCGATGCATAGGTAATACATTACAGTATTAGCTACCGGGTATTTAATGTTTTCTTCTTAGTTGACAGTAACTTGTCTTATCCACAGCTCATAGCCTACTGGTAAAGTAAAGGGTAATGGGGCCAGGTAGAAACTTAGGAAGTATGCCTCAATCAATCAAATGCAGTAAACTGATATAACCTGTGGAAATCTACCATCACCCATGCATTTTCAGGATTGATTTATTGTATAAACAGTATTTCCTCATTATACAGGGTAATGTGATCTCTATCAGAATTATACCTGTGTGTAAAATTAACTCTACTGAAGTAACTGTACCATTTCCAGCAGCACCAGTGGTCTCAGCAGCCCCTATTCCTATGTCCATCATTCCTGTCACCTCCCCCATACCAACTCCAGTCACTAACCTGATTGCCACCCACATCACTGATCCCATCACTGCCCCTATTGCTGCACCTCTTGCCATCCCCATCACCACTCCTGTCACCTCTGGCAAGAGGGAAGGCCGGCGAGGGAAGGCAATACGTGGGAAGGCCCTCAGAGGTGTTGGTAGAGGACGGGGTGTCAGAGGAGGTCGAGGAAGAGGAGTCAAGATTATCAACCAAGAAGTCCTCCTCAACAAGACAAGTTTTCATAAAAACAAAAGGGGCTTACCTGATCTGCAGTTTGAACATATCACTGCAGGGAGAACTTCTCCATTGAATTACATGCAAGAAGCTGGTGTCAGTGGATCTTCAGATTTTAGTCTTGCTGACAACCAGTTTGAGACCATGACTATAGACTGCAGCATCCCTGAGCCTTTTATAATGGAGAGTCCCAGAGGAACTGGCAGTGCCCATGCCAGAGATCCTCTCAATTCTAGTTTCTCACCACCCTCTCCCAAGTCTACCAGTAAGTTTTTATGCATTGTACAGTAAATTGTAGCAATTGTCTGATTTATTGTAGCTCAAAGTAAAAGTCTCCTTGCGTTAATGTACTGGCTGACTGTGATATACTGATCCTTGCCATCTCAGGGTTAAAGAGTCACACCAGGCAATCAAAAACAAAGAAATAATATCAGCTTGGGATGTTTATCATCAGCTACAGAAAAACTATCCAGACTTGCAAAGAGAAAACTAATATCATTCATCTGGGGATGTTAACATGTAAATGTAGAAACAACTGGATCTTCAAGGTTTACTGAAATTAATTAATCCAAGAGACTTGCAGAAACACTCTTACACTGTACTTTATTCCATTACAAGGAAAGGCACATAGTAATCATACACATGTCTCTATTGTTACAGATCAGTTGCACGTGCAGCACAACTTCCACTCTCGGAGGGTCTTGGAGGCACTTGTAAATGATGAAGCATTTGTTGATGTAACTCTCACTGCTGAGGGTCGTACCATCAGTGCTCACAAGGTGGTTTACTTCACTAAATTTTGTTTTCTGTCTTTCATTCAATTGACATCAACTTTTTTATTATTATTATTATTATTTTTTTTTTTTTAAGATACTGTAGTGAAAGTTTATATGAATGTATTCTAGCGCTTTGTTTTGTCAGGGAATGTATTTTCTTCAGTTGTTTTGCTGAATGCAGAACAGCTGAACAATCACCTCTGAAATGCATTTTCTTTACTCTGGCAGAAATGCATCTGCTCCCTCATTAAAGGTATTAGATTTTTGACATACGGTATGCAATACAAACAAAGACAAATTAAACCAAATTATTTTAGTAGCAAATTTAAACTCAAATTATCATCTGCCATACACTCAACCCTCTGTTATTGCGCCTATTTGGTGCCGTTGTCGGTGAGCCAAAACGAGAAACGCGATAACGAACCTTAGTAACTTATGGGGATAAATAAATTTGTTCTAAGCACCCTACTTTCGCTTCAACAAACCCTATTTTAACCATTTTCTTACCCTCTTTCACCTAGATAATGTTGTAAAGATGAAATAACATGTGTATAATATATGAATAATTAATATATTTGAAAAAGCATTCATATTTTCCATAGATTATACTGTACAATGATGGGCTTCGGGTCGTGTCCACACTGCGGACGTCACTGCCACCCCTGCCAGCCAATGTGTGTCCGTATGTGTATTATTGTGTGTGTGTGGTTAGACTCTTGTTTGTGTGAGTATTATTGTGTGTGTGTGTGTATTACTGTATGTATGTGTGTGTAGTTAGTCTCTTGTTCGTGTGAGTATTATTGTGTGTGTGTGTGTGTGTGTGTGTGTGGTTAGACTCTTGTTCGTGTGAGTATTTTTGTGTGTGTGTGTGTGTGTATTACTGTATGTGTGTGTGTGTGGTTAGCCTCTTGTTCATGTGAGTATTATTGTGTGTGTGTGTACAGTAAAATCTCGCATCTCCCGAATTTCAATCCTACGATTTCGAATCCCACGGTACTATTTATTCTTTACCCAAAATATTGTCTCATGATAAAGCACACGCATCTCACGGGTTCGTACTGATGCAGCGTGGTTGGAACTTCTATTTTACAAGCAACTTCATGATAAAATGAACAGAGAAACTGATTCACAAGTGGAACTGAAGGAAATTGAAGCGATTGTCACGAGTGAAAGTGAAGTGGAAGAATCTGGCAACCCCACCACTTCTCCCACCACCTGTCTCCCTCTCTCTCCCTGTGCCACGTCACCAACCTCAGTCTCACACACAGCCATCGCTACTCACACTGTGAAGGAATATTGGAAACTCTTTAATATTCGTCACGCTGGAATGATATTTCAGTGGCGTGTATCAGGCATGGTTAAAAACCACTTTTCCCTCATCTCATAGTGGATTAGCCAAAAGAAAAAAATGATAATGACTGTCATCAAGCCCTTATGACATGCTACCTTATAAAGAAACAAAAGGATGAAGATCGGCTAGATCTAGAAGATCTTGTATTCATATTTGTACTCACTCCTCACTCACTCCCACTCACACTCACTCTCAAGTCACACATACTCACTCTCACTCACTCTCACAAATTATTATTACTGTACTACTGTATCATTATTAATTCTCACTCAGTTTTTGAGAGAGAGAGTGTTTGTGTGTGTACGTAAATACCTGTGTGAGAGAGAGAGAGAGAGAGAGAGAGTGTGTGTGTATGTATGTAAATACCTGTGTGTGTGTGTATTCACCCCTCACTCCCAACCACCACTTTAGAGTGGTGTTGCGCAATGTGAAATGGCTGTGGGTGGTAATAGCCTCAACATATTGAAAATTTGAGTTTTCAACTTGTTGAATCAACACGTTACGCAACGTGTGGCTCAGTGTGGATGGGGCTTAAGGGTGATGGTGCCGGAGAGCCTGGGGAGGAGGTGACGTCAGAATTAACGACCAGTGAGAGCACACTGACGCCTCTGACGTCAAGCCAATGGCGTGATAACAAAAAAGTTGGGTTTTTATAGTGTGTGTGATAACGGTGAAATACGATAACAAAACCCTTGATAACAGAGGGTTGAGTGTATTTAATTTTACTGCAGTTCTTTCAAAATAGGATGTTCCCATGTTTCATTCTGAGCTTGCCAATCGCTACATCACTGACCCAATGTACACTTTCCTACACTTTCCTGCAGCTGGTGTTGTCAGCAATGAGCCCATACTTCCAGCGAGTCTTGCAGGCCAACCCATGTCGCCATCCGGTTGTCATCATGCCCCCTTCTGTCTCATTTACTCACCTTTCCCACATCATCAGCTTCATGTACAAGTGAGTTCTCTTATTGGATGAGTGACTAGGCACTACTTTGCAGTCTCCTTGACCACCTAAAACTGGAATGGGTAGCTCACAGTTCGGTTACAAGAAGAACCATGCAGTATTAAGAAAAAACCTTACTCAGTACAGTTATTACTGAGTACAGAATAGGAAGACCCATCTGTCATGAACTTCAATAAGCTGAAACTCCCCCATGACAGATTAGAGATGATGACATATGCTGTTGGTCCTAGATCCTCAGGATGATGGTATGTACCACAGTCACATTCCCATGGCTATTTAAGGCAACCGCTAGGGTTCATCTTGTCTGATGACTTCAATCAACCCAAATGAGCACTTTGAGTGGGATAACCAACTATTCTTTTAATACAAGTTGAAGCTGTAAACATAAGGCAGTGTCACTTTGAAATAACTAAAATGATCTGATGAATTGGCAAGTTACACAGACAATCATGATCGTGAAATTATGAGTGGTGTATGATGGACACATGATCTGCCCCAAAGGTCTAGGAGCAGCCTCGTTTACAGCTGCACTTACACACTGGAACACTGACTCCCTGCATGCCAATAATTACTTAACTTTATTGCCTCAGTACTTCACAGTAGAGCCGTCAAAGTATCCTCTGGACAGCTACAGCACAGAGAGGAAGAATTGTTGAGTATTTTGACATTTTGACATTTGGTATAATAGTTGCTCCAGCGATTATCAAGGTATGATAGAGACGATCTACAGGTACAGTCCCCGACAATAGCGACGCCCCTCTCCTTGACCCATACGAAACCCGCAGCCACTGCTTCAGTGTGGGGGAAGGAGGAAGGCAGTGGGTGAGAGGAGGCAGAGTTGGTTTTAAATTAATTATATGAAAATTATCATAGTAAGGAAACGAAAGCTTGTGCTTTTGGTTCCGTGTACCTCAAGGCGAGGGGCGTCACTATGGTCAGCGACTGTACCAGTGACTTGCATGGACCACCAGAATTTGGACACCAGAATTTAGTTGTTTGGTATGACTAGTGCAGGAATAAAAGGACACATAGTGTTCTCACTCACTTTTGTGTTTATCAAATAATATCAGTGGGTTCATGAAGGCGACAAGCTTACTGCAGTAAAGAACTCTTAATACCATCATTACATATATATATATTTTTTTTTACTGGTAAATCCTCCTGTAAATGATTGTGTGATGAGTTTCAGTCCGTGTGTAAGCGAAGAAAACTGAAGGTGAATGTTGGTAAGAGTAAGGTGATGGTATTTGAGAGGACCAAAACAGTAATTGACTTTGCTACACCCTGCAGAGTGGCTGTGCCAACTGGGACGGAATGTGAGATAACTTTAGAGGGTGAGAGGATGGAGGAGGTGAGGGAATTCAAGTATCTGGGAACAGTTTTGTGTAAACATGGAAGTATGGAATGAGAAATCAGGGAGAGAGCAGTGAGGGGCAGGCAGGTCATAGGATCACTGGGGAGGATAATGAAGGGTAGGAGTGTGAGTATGGAAGTGAAAAAGGGACTGAGAAATAGTATAATCCTGCCAACACTGACATATGCGTTGGAGACATGGACATGCAGTAGGGCTCATCAGTCTAGAATAGGTGCTGTGGAAATGAGTTATCTGAGAGGAGCATGTGGACTTACTAGGTGGGATGGAGAAAGTAATGAGAGTGTGTATGAGAGATGTGGTATGAGTGAGAAGGCAATTGGTATTGAGTGGTTGGCAAGTGGTTGAGAGAGTGAAGCGTAATACACTGAGGTGGTTTGGACATGTGGAGAGAATGCAAAGAAGGTGTACGATAGTAAAGTTATGGCACCTGGTGTGAGAGGCAGACCTCAGGTTAGATGGCAGAACAGAGTGGAAGAGTATGTGAGAGAGAGAAGTGTGAGGGGGGGTGGGGGGATGGAGCAAGTGAGGAGGGAGTGTTGGAACAGGGAAAACTGGAGAGACTTCTGCCGTGGCCATCCCCTTGGTGGGAGTTCCCGGAGGGAATGAGGCGTCGGAGCTATAGATAGATAGATAGATAATTGCTACTTCTAGTAAGTTTAGTTACAAGTGTACTGTATTCAGCTATAGCAGCCAATGCTCCATGTTTTTCCTTTATTTCTGTGTACTGTGTAAAGTGAGGACTAAGAGCAAGGAGGCTTCTGGATGCCCTTGCCTGTGAAATAATTGAAAAATTCATACATTCCAAAATCATGCCCAATCTCATGTGATCCCATAGCATTGCTTCCCTTTCTCTCTTACAGTTAGGCTATTTCCAGTGTCACTGCACCAAGGAACTTACAAGCTGTGTCCCACCTCCACTACCTCAGCCCCACAGTACTAGAGGAGCAGTGTCCCATAGCCATAGTGTCAGCCTAAACAATCCTAGACTAATACATCATGAAAATTATTTCTTTATATCACGTATTCCCCTATCTTATGACCTTCCTACCCTTATCAAATTTTTTTGGATATGAAGTAGTGATTTGTTCTTTATTTTTCCATGCACAGCTATGAGTTGGTAACTTTGCCCTTGCTGTTGCCTTACCCATAAAAGTTGGCATCCACTGGTAGATATAATTCTTATGTTGTGGGACTTATGTCAGCCAGGTGACTGCCTCAGTCAGAGATTTGGAGCAAAATATAATGATGGTTTATTTCAGGGGTGAAACGACTGTACTAGAGAGTGAGCTAAGGTCACTCATCCGCACTGCTGAGCTACTGCAGGTGAGCGGCTTCAGACTACCAAACCAGTCTCCCTTCAGTGATGATAGTCCTGCTACATCCTCTTCCTTCAGTGGCTTTTCCAACCCCCAGCGTCCCTCAGTTGATGACCGTGTTATACGTATCACAGAGGAGAGGGGGACATGTGAGGAGCCTTTTCACCCTGGTTCTCGCAATGTGCCCCAGCATATCCCAGTCAGCCACACCTCGACCTTGCGACGAGCCCCTCCTGTTGTTATCACACATTCAAGCCAAACTTCCACAGTGGCACCCTCCCTCCCTGTCCTTAACACCCCTTCACACAGCAATACGTTTACCTTGGCAACCCCTACAACATTCTTCCTTAGCCCCTCCACAAATCCTGTAATAATCAAGGGCAGAACAGGTGCCATCATTCCTGCCACCAGTATTCCAGTTATATCCAGAGGAAGCCCCCCTTCCCGCTCCTTCCCGCACAGATTCTCTAGCACTCCAGTGAGACAGCAGACTGGGACCGGGGAGGGCAGGAGTGGCAGGATGCATTCCTCCCCTGATTCTCCAGGTGGGGGAGGCACAGTATTAGGAGTGGATCTGGATATTGATATTATCAAGGAGGTGAGTTTATTCTTGACTGAATTGTCCTTAAACACTTATATTTTAACAACTTCAGCGTAAGCCCTGATGACATCGCTTTATTTAATTAACGGTGATTAATTATGAATTACGTTTATGTTCACAAATCTGGGGGATACTCGGGCTCAGGAAGATGAGACAAGATCTATTATAATTCCTTCATGATGGTAATATATTGTAATTTTGTGCCTTTGCTGTACTCTGGATAAGGCCAAGGCCGCCAAGCAGTATTTCTTGTCACAGAAAACATCAGCTTCAAATGGTTCAGGAAGAATGATTGTTAGCACCAAGAGTTCGATTGATGATGGCATATCTTTTTTTTTTTTCTTGGATTGATTAATTTTCTTGCTACTTCTGTTATCATTCCCCTCTTCTTAAATATAGTACAGTATACATTTTTATTACCTTTCCTAATGACTTATGTCTGATGAGACATATACAATACTGTACAATCGGCTGTACGATTCCCAGACCACTTAGAGAGAGAGGTTTGGTGGCAAAATCCAGTCAGGTTAGCAAGCCTTGTGGAGAAGCTTAATAATGAAGCAAACGCATGACAGATGATTGGCAGACTACAACGCATCGAATCTTTACATCAGTCTATTTTCACTTGAAACAAAGTTTGCAAGTTTTGTATTTGAAGTAGTACTGCTGTATGAGGAAAATAAAAATATTGGTTGTCATAAAAATGTCATGTGATGATAGGAGGTAGAGGGTTTGATGCAGGATATGGGTCTGTTTATGGATGCTGTTTAAGGTAAAGAGGTCATTTATTTGAGACTGGATAACAGATATTTTTTGTTATCTAAGTTTATGATTCTCTGACTATAAATTAAAGATTGTGTATAGAAGTTGATGATACTGTATAATTTAGTATTTGCAGCTAATTATTATGTTATGTATTACAACTGATGAAAATTTAAGTAATTTCAATAAAAAATTGGTTTTAGATAAAAACCAGTACAGGACATACATGCATACATAAGGATGATAACAGCATAGAAACTGTACCTGTCTCATCTATTTTGAAAATTTTGTTGTTGACATGGTTATTAGCAATTTCTTGTGAGGTGTGGAAATGTGTAGTGAATAATTATTCATATAAATGAATAAAAGAATAGAGTTCAATGTCAGGCAGGTAAAAATGAGTGGGTTAACAGTGGAAATTATATCAGTTTTATGTCCACAATGTGTGATGAATTACAGTATGATATTGGAAGTATAAAATATTTGACAAAGATGTTCATAAGATTTCCCCGTCCACAGGAAATACCCAATGAGGAGGAGGGAGGCAGCACTGTCTTTGTTGCAGATGGTGCCTGGTCACCACCTCAGTCACCAATGCAGTCTCCTCCCCAGTCACCACGATCACCGCATCAGTCTCCTCCCCAGTCCCTACGATCACCGCATCAATCTCCTCCCCAGTCACCACGATCACCGAATCAGTCTCCTCCCCAGTCCCTACGATCACCGCATCAGTCTCCTCCCCAGTCCCTACGATCACCGCATCAGTCTCCTCCCCAGTCACCACGATCACCGAATCAGTCTCCTCCCCAGTCCCTACGATCACCGCATCAGTCTCCTCCCCAGTCACCACGATCACCGCATCAGTCTCCTCCCCAGTCCCTACGATCACCGAATCAGTCTCCTCCCCAGTCCCTACGATCACCGAATCAGTCTCCTCCCCAGTCCCTACGATCACCGAATCAGTCTCCTCCCCAGTCACCACGATCACCGAATCAGTCTCCTTCCCAGTCCCTACGATCACCGCATCAGTCTCCTCCCCAGTCCCTACGATCACCGCATCAGTCTCCTCCCCAGTCCCTACGATCACCGCATCAGTCTCCTCCCCTGTCACCACGATCACCGCATCAGTCTCTTCCCCAGTCACCACGATCATCACATCAGTCTCCTCCCCAGTCACCGCAATTACCTCATCAGTCTCCTCCCCAGTCACCACGATTACCACATCAGTCTCCTCCCCAGTCACCACAATCTCCACATCAATCGGCACTGCAGTCTACATCTCAGTCTCCACCACAGTCACCACTACAGTCCCCACCTCAATCTTCACTACAGTCTTCACCACTACAACCACTTGCGCATTCTTCACAAGCCTTGTGTGCTCCAAGTAGCCAGCCCAAACATTTCCCTAATTTGCCCTATTCTAAGTTGCAGCCAATGTCTCCTTTCACAAAACTATCCAATACCAACACTACACAATTCACTGGTGGAGTATCACCAGCCTCTGGCACCACATCATCATCTGACACTGTTGTTTCACCCATATCATTCCCTACAGGCACACTTACTATAATGAATCCATCATGCACAGAAATCACACCTTTACCCATGGAGGTCACTCCCTCGACTAACACGACCACCACCTGTTCACCAACGGCAATCATGCTTTCTACTTCAGCAGCCATACTGTCAGTTAAAGGAATGGCACCATCCCCTTCAGAACCTGCACCATTACCAATGGAAATTGGATCTCCCACCACCTCAACCTCAACATCACCAATAGAAATTCCACCACTTGCAGTGGCAACTACACTGTCACCAACAAAATTCATGCCACCAATTTCTGAAGATGCACCATTACCTGTGAAAATTGTACCATCAACCACAGAAACCACACTATCACCAAAAGCTATCACACCTTCACCACAAAACACGACCACCACATGTTCACCAACAGCAATCATGCTGTCGACTTCAGCAGCCATACTGTCAGTTAAAGGAATGGCACCATCCCCTTCAGAACCTGCACCATTACCAATGGAAATTGGATCTCCCACCACCTCAACCTCACCATCACCAATAGAAATCCCACCACTTACAGTGGCAACTACACTGTCACCAACAAAATTCATGCCACCAATATTTGAAGATGCTCCATTACCTGTGGAAATTACACCATCAACCACAGAAACCACACTATCACCAAAAGCTATCACACCTTCACCACAAAACTTAACCCCACCCAGTTCCAATACATTGCTTAATGCATATCCATCTTCTGCTGCTGCTGCATCCAGTAAACCACAATATTGTAATTTTTCAGTAACCTCTCCCAGTGTCACTACCACAATACGACCCATTAATAACTTATTGCCATCACTTACAAGTATAGCCGCAGCTCTGCCGAAAATTTCAGTATCATTAATTCCAAATACATCACGACCATCCACAGCAACCAAATCACTACTACCTGCTACTACAACCATACCACTTTCCATCTCATCCATATCCAAATCTGGAAGTATTTTATCAACACCCACAGCATTTCAATCTTTAACCAGAAGCACTTCAACAGCCATGGCAAAAACCCAGCCTACAGGAGCACCATCATTGAGCACTTCAGTACCTTTACCTGCATTTTCCAGCGCACCTCTTGGGCTTAATAATAAGCCATTACTATCCACTACTATGGGCAACTCTCGAGCATCTTCAGTACCATTATCTCCTTTCTCAATGCCACCACTTTCCAAAGCTTTTCCACAGCCCACTACAACTGTTGCACCACCATCAGTTATGACCTTCCAGTCTACCACTCAGTACCCTCAACTTGATCTGACCACCACTCGAAGTTGCATTGTTGGCTCCAGAAAGGTGTCGGTAGCATCTAACAAAATAATGCTTGACACAGAACAAACTAGCTCTTACGCAACACCTGTAGTGGGTTTGCAAATAGCAGCAACCACCACCGCAACCTGTTTTAACTTGAATACTCCACCAACCTCAAGTACAATCATCACCACAGCCCTGTCACCATCCCCCTTGTCAACTCCAAGAGTTACCTCAGCCATGCCAATTCTTATGTCAGATACTCAGAGTCCTCCTTTCATTGTGAAACCAACATCACAACTTGCCCACAACCCTTTGCTTGATTTGACAACAAGCCGCCAGAACCAAATCCCTCCTCTCCCCACGAGTCCAGTCATAGCACCCACATCATGTGCCACAACGTTCCATTCAGCTTCTTGGGACAGCATACCTTCTACTCATAGATTCAAGCAGTATACAGCAGTTTCCCTAACAACCACAACCGCATATACCTCCAACCCCATACTAACTTCTTCACCAACTACAATTACACCTTTAACCTCGGTAAGTATTCATAAATCTAATTCTTCTATACCAGTGTCAATATCATCACTGAATCTTCAGTCTGGTGTCGGATCTCCTCATAGTCGGAACAGTCCTCATATGTCCATCACTGAAAGCAGAGCAGTTATTCCACCTGTGAGCGATGTCTCTTCCTCAAGCAGCACAACCATTAGGCCTGAGTTAGATAACTTAACTACTACCACCACCACCACCACCACTACCACCACAACCTCTGCTCTGACTCATAATCGCATGTTTGAAGTTACAATGGGCAGCAACAGCCTGGAAAATCAGCTAACAGTTGCTGCTCCCACTGCCACACTGGTGGTGGATGATGAATCCACTTCCCTCCCTCTTACTCCGAGTCACTACTTAGATAGTCACTTTTCACCAGTGATGCCTGCATCAGACCCAATGGATTGGCACTCATTTCAGCATTCAGTCACCCTTTATGATCTTGACAGTCATGCTCCAGTTACTTCTCTTCCTCCAAGGACACCAGTCAGCCATGATCCTGTGTTTGATGTATCAGTTACCAGTCATAATGTATATGATTTTCCCTCCACTGGGCAGTGTTCTTCAGCAACAGATAACTATAGTCCTTTATATTACCAGCCTCCAGATGCTGGCTTTGAAAGTTTTTCTACTTCCACTTATAATTTGGACAGTTCTCCCTCAGCTTTACCACCAGTCACCTCTCCAGTTAACTATGATCTCCCAGACCTTCATCCTCCTGTTAGCAGTCACCTTTTATATAGTCATTCACTACTTCCTCCCACATCAACTCCAACACTGACCCTTAGCACCTCTCCCTCACTTCAGTCTCTAGTTAGTGGTCAATGCCTTTATGACCAGCCTAGACACACCCCAACTCCAAGTTACAGTCCATTCTACCCAGATATAACACAAAATTTAGATAGTCCACCCACAACCTCCTCAGTCGACACCCTAGTTAACCATGATCCAATCACTTTTGCCCTTAAAGAGTGGAGGAAGTAGAAAATTTATAGTAATGTTACAGACTTACAATTTTACGATGCTTGCGTCCTTGCTCGTAGTTGTTGTTGACATTCCTCGAGCTGTCTGGCTGTCAGGCTGAGCAACCCTGAGTCCCTGAGGAAGGTCATGGCCTGGATCAGGCTTTCCCATAGAGCCCTCAAGGAATGTATGTTGTGTTGTTGGGGTGTGGATGTGTGCAGTGCAGTATTCAAAAATATGTTTAGCAGTGTGAGATACCTTATTACATCCTAGACAGGCATCCCATTATGGTTCCACCCAGCCTCTTCTGATACGTCAGAGGGGATTGGTGGTGCCCACTCCACCGCCTGACCAGGTGGATTCAGAACTTACTGGGAAGGAAAGACCCAGAAGGATGGATGTTGGGAGGCCATGAAAGCAGCTGAGTGTTGTGCTTGAGTGACTGGATGGAGCAGTGAGTGATTTGAGTGTGGGTATGCTTTTGGAAGCTGGTTTGGTTTGTCTCTGGCCTAAGTTCTTGGTAGCTCTCTATTGCTCTCATGTTTTTCGCTTAATGTTATGGACCCTGAAAACTACTCATATAATCCTTAACTGATTCTACTTTTTTTAACCAAAATCATAGCACCCAGTATATTGTAAATATTAGTCTTTCTTATTTTGTTGAGCCTGTAACTTTTAACTTATAATGCAACTGATATTAGGTTTGTATTCATTAATTTACCTCATAGGTATGTATTTCTACACTCTTTAGAGTAGTTTAATGAATAGTAGTGAATATCGTACTGTATTTGTGTAGATGGTTGTATATGTAGGGGTAAAAAATACTGTATATTATCAGTCTGTATAGATGATCTGTTCTTGCTAGTTTTATACAAGCAAGTTGTCTTATAAGTAAAACTTTACTTTTAGATAGGGAAGAGATGGACAATTAAGTTATATAAGATGATACAGTTCAGTATTTAAATAAGTAAACTAGTAATGAGTTGTTGGGAGTTTCTAGTAAGTGAGGATGAGGAAGTCCTGTAGAACATTTCTCTGTAAAGCATGCTAGACTTATAATAAATCCACTAATCAAACAATGAATTACCTTTTTTAAGTTAGTTGTTCATCTCAACAGTAGTATTGATGTAAATGGAAAACAATATATAATGTATTACTATGTAAAAGCACTGTTCTAGCATTCTCTATAAGATATATTCCTGTAGTATTATGTAACTCGAAAATAGTGGTAACAAAATTGGAAAACATGTTTTACTTTAATTTAGCACAGTGCTGGCAACTCAAATGTGTATTATTAAGGAATTTTTGTGCAAAAACACACAAGTTTAGATAGCTCCTGAACTTCTTGTAATATACTCGTGAAATCGTTTTATATAGTTTGTAAAAGCATTTCCCCCAAAAAAATTGAAAAAGGAACTGCCAATGGCCTCTTGTGTAGGCTGCTGCCACCATAATGTGATTGATGAGACCCAAGGAGTAGAGGAGTCTGTATCAGCTACACCCAGAATCAAAATGGTACTGAAGAGCTGATTTCTAGTCTTATACAAAATTTTACTAAGAAAGACTGCAGACATTGTATTTATATCAATGGGAATATCATCTTCACATAAAGCATATTAGATTCCAGCAACCTCATTATTCCCCAACTAATGCACGATGGACAGAGAGAGATCCATGTACAGTGTGTGCAAGATGAGAAATAATTTTGGCAATGAGAGTTGATATCTTTGGTTCATAATTGTACATAGTGATGTGGCTACTTGTTATTTATTTTCTGTTATATTGCCTTAATCATCAAAACCTTCATGTAGACTGCAGGATTCAATAGGAAGTGTATCGTGAATCACTGAGAATCATATGAAATTGGAAGTTGACGACCATCCAGGGTTCAAGAAAGCAGCTAGCTAGTTTTGAACCACATAATATGTTTTAATGACTGTATATGCACTTCATAGGTTGGTATTAATACCGGAATAGCAAAGGGTCTATAAAAGTATATTATTACTACATTCTCTCTCTCTATAATTGGTGAGTCATATCACAAATTTTTCTCAGGAAAATATTACCAAACACAGACTATTTTTGACCTTAAGGTAATCAGGTCAGAATACATCTTGGTAATGCAACTTTTATAGATTTGTTAAGGATATAAATTTTTAGTGCAGGCATAGTACTGTTTTAAATACTGTATAGCAATTTAAATTAAATCTATGTAGTAAGCTTCACACCATGTCTCTTGACACATAGTGCCAAATGGTGTTATTTGCCTGGCACTTACATCTTGTTAGTTACTTGTCTCTTTTGATAAATTAAGCTGAAATCATAATTATGAAATATCTCGCCGAAAAAATGTAAAGTGCATTAAGAGTTTTTCATGAATGGTATGAAGACAGAGGCATAAAACAAGGCAGTATTCAAATAAGAAAGTAACCATCCCAGCTAGTTGACTCACTCATTGGCTTGAGTATAGTAAATCTTCTTTATTCATGACTTTCGTAATTATATACTGTTTCACTTTTGCATATCCCTTTCATATACTTCCCTTAGTATGCTCAGGATGGTATTCCACCTTTACTGGCATAGGACCTTACATTTACCAGTAATGGGGTATTGAAGGGTTTGCCCCACCCCCCCTTCTGACCTCAGCCATTTCCTCTCTCTCCCTTTTTTATCCTTTGTGGTGACTGTCCCTACTCTCTGTCTCTTTCCTTGTGGTACAAAGTATTTCTCACTTAGCAAAGTCCTTTTTTTCCCCAATAACAGACTTGTCATACACTGTTGGAAGTTGGTGTTTAATCCCTGTGTTTCCTATTGTATTGAGACCTATTTAGATATAGGCTCTGTTCTCATATTCCAATTCATGCCTTTTATCTATAACGAGAGTATACTGTACGGTAGTTCTGCATGCCCCATCATTACTTTTCATTGTATCAGTCAAGTTCGGTTTCCAGCAGAGTATGATCATCTTTCTCTATCAGTGCTTTATGATCTTTTGTTGCAATAGCACACATTAACTTCATACAGCCAATTTTGGTAAACCTAAGTTGGTGGTTAGCTTGGAGGAGGGATGCAGTGTTGTGGAAAGTGAGGAGTGGTCATGTGCAGAGGTTGGTGTGAATTAAGTACAGTATGATGTAAAGTGTGCAACTGTTTGGTTCACAAGAAATGTAGTGGTGAAGTTGGCAGGCTGCAAGCTGCTGTTAATTTTGAGTGTCCTGTACGTAGGGATGATCAAGAAGCAAGACTGGAAAGGGTCAAGTTTATTGATGAAATCCTGGATTGCATGGAAGTGAAATGACCAGTGCAGGAGGTGAATCAGAATCAAGTTTCATTGCTAGGTCAAGAGATGAGTTGAAAAGGTTTTGGGAGTTGTTGCCTTTATTGACGATGAGGAGCCTTTCTCTTCACACTGAGGGCAGAATCTATGCTGCTGGTGATGCTGTACTGGAGTGAAACCAGACCAGCCGAGGTGGAGAAGATTAAGGAACTGGAATGGACTGAGATGCCAATGGTCATATGAATATCTGATTCCTCCTTGAGCCTCAGAGCAGATAGTGCACCCTTGCTTGTCATAATATTTTTTTGGTATCAAAAGAGTTTGTATGTAATGAGGATAGGATAAGTGAGGTGGATTGAGCATGTGGAAGGAATGGAGGAAGACAGCTGGGTGAGGAAGGTTGTAAATATACAAATTGAGGGGAAGGCCACGGTACACATGGAGTGAAGTGCTTAGGAATTACCTAAAAGTGAAGCAACTAACCAGAGCAGATGCTCTTTACAGGACTGACTGGAAGAATGTCATCAGCAAGTAATGGAAAGCTAACAGATGCTTGCATGGTAAATGCATCTAAAAATGTGAAACAAGACCATTTATATTTTAGAAACATGCCCCTAATTAATGTTTTGGAGAGTCCCGTGTAATATTTATGAAGATGCTTTTATGATTCTATCTGTGTACTGCAAATTGCAGCATTTTATAGTTACATCTTTGTATATACCTTATTGTTTTTTCCTTGGACTACTCACTCAAACTTCAGTGGAATATTTGTATAATAATCCAGATTTTATACTAGAGTGTGATGTGTCATACAGTTGATATTGATTCTTGTACATGTATTGTAGTTCCACATGTTAGAGTATCGATGGTGCTTCATATTAAAATCTAGCCTCTCCTTTTCTTTAGGCTCATGCCAAGTTTGTGCTAGATTAGTTTTACTTAAGACTGATGGTATATGACAGTCTTGATATAGCAGCCTATTATCTGTTGTAGTCAAATATGAGAATGAGTTTTTCGTTGTGCTTAACCCATGAAGGACGGGTGCCGTGAAGAGAAGAACGGGTGACATACTGTTCGGTATGTTTTTATTTTAATGTTTTCATCCCTTTGTTCTCCCTTCCTGATCCTCCAAAATCTTCCAGAACCTTCATATTCCTAAAAAAAATTATCTAGAGGCCTATGGATAATCAGTACTGTACTCTACATATGTACAGTTGGCCACAGGAATTCATACTCAGGCTCATCATAAAGTGAGGTAATTATTGTTAATGTACTGTACTGCAGTGAATGGTCTACCAAGTGACTCTGTGATTGCAATACAACAAACCTATTATTATGTTGTGTTGCAGTTACATAGACTTATATTTTTCTTGTGTTGTGAACCCTTGAAGCCTAGGCCTAAGCCTGAGGCCGACTGTACAAGGTAACTGGGAAGTGGGTGACGTTACTATACGTTTTTTGTAAATATTTTTTTAAGCCACAGTTGTTTCCCAAGATCCACATACAGAACCCACACATCTGTAAGTGAGAAAAAAGTACTTGAGAAACACCAGCACAGCCACATAATAAAGAACAAAGTTGACATCTTCCTTCTTGTTCGCTACGTGTTTAGCACCCAATCTGGCAAGGCACTCACACACACCATGTCATGCCTACCCTGGCTGTTGAAACTGCTGAAGGGATGAGTGGCCTACTTATCTGTACTTATTTAACCATTTTGTATCCATATGACACATTTTCTCAGAATTTTTCTTGAAAGTTTCTCCATCCCCTGGTAGTCAATAATGAAAGTTAACCCGTCATTCATGGGTTAAGTTTTAGGAATAATAGTGTTTTCCACTGGTGGAATAATTGAGATAATTTTTTTTTTGTATAGTGTATGAAATGTGGTTTCTTGATGCAGCAAAAATAGATTGTGATACTACATGACAGTTTGATTACAGCTGCCACTTGTTTACAGTATTTATTGCCATTCTGTTTTGAATAGCTCAAAAATTTGTGTTTATGACTTAATTTACTATATAGTAAATTATCTTGCAATTAGCCAAGGGTATAATTGACTGTCTATGTCTCTGTATGTCACTTAGCTATCCTGGCTTATTTAAATCATTTTGTAATATTGTAAGCACAAAAAAGATTTTGTAATAAAACTACAGTATAAATGTAGGAATAAAACAGAGTCTAATTTCCTGATACTCTGTGTAATATTATCAGTTATTCGTGAACCCTAACTTCTATTGTTGCTTGAGTTTTTGCTAACAAAATTATGAATACAGTACTGTATATAACAGTTATAACAAGAACATTGCTTTGCATAAAAAAAAATCATGCTATAACAATGTCGTTGTTGTTGACATTCCTCAAGCTATCTGGTCTAACAGCCCCAAGTCCCTGAGGAAGGTCTTGCCCTGAAATTGTAATGGTCATTACCAAAGTTCTTCAGAAGAACAATACCTTCCCCAGGAGAGACTAATGTGTTGCCCTCATCTGGCTCGGTTAGTGGTGAGCCTGGTCTGCCCAGGGGAGCTGACTTTATTCTTTGTGAATATCTGCCATCCCCCACAGGGCTAGAATAAAGATTGTTGTTGGATCTGGTCACTTTCTAGTGGAATTGACGAGATCTGCCCTTATGAATTAAAATCCACATAAGGTGTACTGCAACCCGAGTTGATTTTTTTTTCATTGCTGTGTGGACCGCCAGCACACGGGGATGCATTATCCCTTTGCATGCAGCAGTGTAAACTCCCTCCCCTCCTATGGTCCCTTCAGGGCTGGTCTCATGGAAGGTGCAGCCCCACTTGTAGCTCTTGTGGTAACGTGGACTTGGGCCCCCAGCACTGGCTGTGGGATCAAAGACCTTCCCCCCAATCTCCCTGGTGGCCGGAGGCCCCCAGACTCCCTGGTCCAGTAAGCTCTGGTCCCATCTCCCTGGGATGTGCTTCGGTAGCCCAGGCATATAGGGCCAGTCCCTCCTTTATTTTAATTTGTTTTTTCACTGCGACCAGAGCGTACCTGGGGTCTATGGGGCGGAAGGCCATTCTGCCCCGGGAGAACATAACAACAACAACTGGTGAGCCCCGAGTCATTTTCTGTAGCTTCATGTTACCACACCAGCCATCTTATATGAGTATGCACTGGACGTTGGGTACATATTTGAGTTTGCCTCTTGTTCTCTGTAGACAATAGAGTTTTTAAGAACAGGTCTTGTTTTATCCTCATCAGTGCTCCTTTTACAATTCGTATGACACTCCAGTACGTCCTCCTCTGCAACAGCAACACTATAGATTTTTGCAGTGTCCAGGTGAAATGCAATGCTAGGTGTGTGTGTTTATTGATGTATTGGACTCCAGCCACTCCCTTTCATTTCTTCAACTGTCCCTCTTCTGTTATTTTTTCCATGCTTCATTGCCTTCCTCTCAAGCTCCTCTCTTCCGCTGTCTTTTCTTTCCCTTTATTTCCTTCATGCTTGCTGTCCCTTTTTTCTATCTCCCCTTTGCCACTGTCCCTCCGTTCCTCCAGTTACTGTACCTTCATGCTTGTTGTCCCTCCTATCTTACACTGAACCTCCTGTTCTATTTCCTTCGTGTTTACTGTCCCTTCTCTCTATTCCCTCTCTTCTAATGTCCATTCCTTTCTTCTATTTCCTTCGTGTTTGCTGTCCCTTTTCTCTATCTTTTCTGTTCCACTGTCCCTCCTTTCCTTCTATTTCCTTTATGCTTGTCCCTTTTCTCTTCCACTGTCCCTCCAATCCTATTATCTTCGTGGTTGCTATCTCTCCTCACTGTCTCCTTTCCCTAGTGATGCTTCCTTTTTTTTGGTGGTATTTAGTGCTATAAGGCTTTCCCCTCATTCTGTTGTTTTTCTTTACTCAATCACTCTTTATACAACACCATTTTCATCCCAGGCTTTTTTTTTTTTTTTTTTTTTTTTTTTTTTTTTTTTTTTTTTTCCGACACTGTACGTAGGGTTCATCAAGCCCGTTACCGTGGCCCAGGTCAACTGCTACTCGCATACACACGTCACGACTTCCGAACTGGCACCCAGCCACAGAGTGAGAGAAGTGAGGGCAATTCCCAAATACTATAGCTGTTATGGTACGTACCAGCGAGGGTATTTTATGACGTTCGGTGGCCTCACGGTCTAGTTAGTAACTAGACCGTGGGTGGCCTTATAGTTAGTGCCTGAAACTCGATTTGGAAGAGTAAATATTCTCAGCCCCTCATCTGAGAGAGGATTTGATCTCCCGACCTATAGGTTACGAGTGCAGAACACTAACCCACTCATTATATGCCCACCACTTTATTTTACATGCAGTTCCTCATTGAAGATCACCAAATGTTTTCCTAGGCCTCCGTCATTAATTTATACTCGTTGGAAACAGTAAATATTCTCCCAGGCTTCTTTTATTTATTTTACAGTCGTTGAAGATCCTCAAATATTTTCCAAGGCTTCGGTTTTTCATTACCATACATACAAAGTGATTATCTGGACCTGTGTTAAATGACAAATGTTATATATGTTAGTGTACTATGTAAAGTTGCTTATTGTTGTATTTTGCAGGTGGTGGTGGTGTGTCAGCTACCCAAAAGTTGTACACCAAAAGGATGATACTCACAGGTCAGTGATTCAATTTGTAACACATTGTAGGATAGAGTGAAACAATGGATAGAGATTGTTGAAAGTTTATTACTGTAACACCTTAATTAAGCCGATAGAATTAGACAATGGATAGTGGTGGAAGATAAATATAAGGGGAAGATCCGACTTCAAAAAGAAAGATATTTATAGGGTACAGGGTGCTAACTAGGACTGGGATCTACCAAAAAAATAAAAAGCCAAGAAATTCAATAAGGGAGCTCATACATTCCCGCTGGATAAAAGAAAAAAGGAAAGAAACTGATGTAGATAATGACGATGTTGGTGATAACGATGGCTCCAAAGAAACAAGGTCAACATGAAGCCATTGTACCGGTCATCATGATTCTCTAACTAATGACGACAATATTATGGTGTACCGGGGCCTGAGCTTTGCTGTGCTGGTTCCACTTTACCAATAATATGGTGTACAGTATAAGTTTCGCGTGTAGCAGTCGGGATGCGAACCCTGAACCATTCATGAGTTGGAACTTTCATTCAAAGTATTTACTGGTGGAGGTGTCGGCTTACTGTACACAAAAGTTAGGCAACGGTTTTACGGTACGTTTATTCCAATTTAACAGGTCCATTTGTCACTTAAATAACCGAGAAGCATAGTTCAGCCGCGTTGGTAACCTGCTGGCTTATAATAAACTGGATCCTGACAGAATTTCATAAAGAAGGGAATGCGCCTTTGTCTGATGTTCCTTTCCAATCTTTCCATCTCGTAGGGACGGGGACTCTCATGGGGACGGGAACTCTCGTAGTATTTGGGATGGGGACAGCACTTCATAGAGCCTGGACAGTCAGAATCGTACTTGCATTGTTGCATAGATGAAAACTCTGGTTTATCTTGGCTGATGATGGACAAGTAGGGGAGAGATTATATTATTCACTTGAAATGTATTATTTAACTTAAATGATTAAGATATTTGACGTAAAAAATTATATACAATATACATATACAGTATGTATAAAGCAGGAAAAATTCTCATTCTTCATTTTATCTTAATCTTAACATTATAATGTTAAGTTACACGACGGATTTCAGTCTTATATCTAACCCTATATATCGCAAGCTCAGTAGTAGTTCAAACTCCAACCAACAGAAAAAATGATGAAAGTAACTGATGAACCATAAAACTTACTCAATTGGCACCAAGTAAGAATTGGGACACACTCCTCTCTTCATAATAGGAAGAGGAGGGCGACGAGGTAAAGCGGCAGGCATAGCGTCCATAGCTTCATTATACTGAGGAGTTGCCATAGCACCCTGCGAGAAAAATACATTCTTGATTATGAGTGTGGCACGGTGACATCAGATAATGGTCAGTGAGCTGTTTGTGAGTATGGAGGAAATCAGTGCAGCTGATATTATAATGCAAGCCAGATACAACACGAGACACAGTTGTTCTTACTGTGCCACAAAAACGTTGGACGGAAGTGAACAATTGTGATGTGTTTGGTCATTTTGATGTGTCCCTCTCCGCAGTGTCCCTCCTTGCAGTGTCCCTGACTAGTGTCCCTCCTTACAGTAGCCTACTCTATGGTAGACTAACTTGGACTACCATGATGGTCTTACCATGAGAGTACCAGCCAACAGAGTCACTACCACAAATTTGATCATCTTGACCAGGTATTGGTGTGGGTTGACCGAGGTGTAGATGTAAGGCAGGTGAGTGTGTGGCCAACCCTGCTTCTCTCACCTTATATATACCACCTCCACTAATGATGTTTACATCTGATATCACTCCATCCTTATCTGTTGTGAAACGATCACAATAACAATGGTGGACGTCTGGACGATGTTTTCATAGAATCACAGGTGCTGTTCCTCGAGTTTAAGATGTGGAGGAGGAAAGTTGATTCGGTTGTCACGAAGCTCATGTATGTAGCTATTTGTAGGGGATGCACGAAAAATATCCAGCAGCAGGTTGAGTCTGTGAGAGAAAACGTAAGGTAAACAGTTCGTTGCCTCGTCATTCCTCAAGTCATAATATTTTTTATAAACATTAATTTTTATAACGTCTGACAAAGCCCCGTTATAAGACCTCGCTCTGCCCTTAACCTGCTAGAGGGCTGATAGTTTTACATATAGATCACGACATACATACCTACATACATACTTGCTAGCGATAAATGTGTATTTTAATTTTCCTGGGATAATAATAATATGGAGTAGTACCGTATATCATCATCACCAACACCATCACATTATGCAGTTTCTTATAGTCCATTGCAGGAATAAAACTCTCCACTAAGTGAGGATACTGCCAGGAAATCATACCCATGGTGGCTTAGAATGGATTCAACCATACATACATGTTTTGAGTAGATTCTAACAGACCTGAAATATATACTGTCTGAGCAAAATCTAATGTTGATAAATGGTTCTTCATTATGTAATTGGCTTTGTTGGTGGTGGTGGTGGTAGTGTTGTAGTTGTAGTGGTGGTAGTGTTGTAGTGATAGTGGTGGTGGTAGTGTAGTAGTAGTGGTGGTGGTTGTAGTAGTGGTGGTAGTGTAGTGTAGTAGTAGTAGTAGTGGTGGTGTTGGTGGTGGTAGTGCAAATTGGAGGCTACGTAATTAGACTTCAAACTCGGCTTTTAAACGTATCTCCTCTAGAGTGGACCTTAGACCCATTCGGAGGGACTCTGCTGTTTCCTGGCATGGCTTGGAGGAATCATTAACCTTCCACATTCCCACACCAGATTAGTTCCCTTAATTTTAAAAGGGGAAAGAAAAAGGATACGACAAGTTGATGTGTCTGTTTATTTCATATTAATATTACGGATGATGGTGACTCTCCCCCCCCCAAAAAAAAAAAAGAATGTGTATGACAAAAAGGATGTGAGTGGAACATACGAAATAATAAAATTAAAGTCTATATATTATCCTCGGTGAGACGATGACACTAATATTATAAAGCCATCGTACCAGTCATCGTATTCTTCCATTGTGGGCCTACGCTTATTTATTGATTAATTTTCATCCTGGCGAAAATGCATCGACGCCAATCTTAGTAATATGACCCTGGAAGGCTTAGATACACGTTTAGCGCACTGTACAGTCGGCGGTAAATGTGTTGTCGTCACATCTGCCAAGTCATGAAGTAAAGTATGGAAATATAAGTTTCACAGGCTTGTAAACTGACAAAACACAGAAGTATATTAATTTACCCCCTGGATATCCCCGTAAGGGAAGTATTGCCTGTGGTGATGTGGGAAGTACTTTAAGGGTTTTGGTGTCCCTTCGGCTCCAGCTAATCTTTTTCAGTTCTTCAATTATCCCTCCGTTCCTTCTGTTTATTCAATAATTAACCTTTATGTTATCTTTTGAGAAGTGCTGAGTGAGGCGACACCACTCTTGCCGCCGACTGTACATTCTACTGTTGATGAGTTGCAGATCAGTACGTACAGTTGGGGAAAAAAGTATCTGAACACCATTGGTGGCTTCTGGTAACAAAGCCAGGAGTAAACACATTAGTAATAGACAAAATTAATGAATTACGTCATAACGGTAACTAGTACTGGGAGACGTCAACCAACCACAGACTGTGAAACAATGGTTAGGTTAACCTTCAACTTATAAATATTTTCTTTAGAGAGAGACATAGGTACAGTATATCGAATGTCACTGTGTTTGGGTACGGTGCACATACACACACTTAAGGGGAAATTCTGTTGTTAGTAAATTGGAATGTTTTGTATTCCTTCATACTATGCCACGAAACAGATGGATCCCTTACTAGTACCACTGAGGGCGTCTGTCTTCTGGTATAGTTAGGAGGAATCAGTCAGCCGCCTTCCAAGATACCAACATAAGAATCTCCCCTTAAGGACCCTGTTATCTTGTATGAGAATTGAAGGCTTTTGATTCCACCAGACTATGCCACGAAACAAGCTCCTTCCCCATAGGTGGTGTTTCGTGGCATTATTTGAAGGACTCATTTACCTTCAATTTTCTGGCTACAACACAGGGTCCCTTAATTAATTCTACGCGGTGCCACTATACAGGATGCATTGTAAACATTGACTCATACCAGCTTTGAAACGTGGTTGGAATAAATACTCTTTACTCGTGGAGGTGTACAGCCACAATAAAATATCCTGCAACACCACTTTAATTCCTTCCACCGTGCAAATAAATCAGTATCACCTTATTATGTCAACTCAACCCCCCTCAATTATTATTATTATATAGGTGCTGCAAAATGTGTTGTTCTTTTATTACTTGGCAAGATATTTACTACGATGGAAGGAAAGTGTTGCTGGATATTTGATTATGGCTATTAATACAAGGCAAATACTGTACTGTAGAGCATCTGGTGTTGTATGAGAGAGAAAAGTTAATAATTTTCTTTCGTACAAGTAAGATAAAAACAAATAACCGACCCTACTGAAACTTATAAGTCACACACACCTAAATGCCAAAGTCGAATGGTTCTTTATTCATCACATGTTACCAAATTTCTAGACTATCAATTTCTTTCGTTGTGGATTGCATTTATTATATTTCTTTAAAGGGTTAATTAGTCGGTTAGTCGAAGAGCAAAGTTTGGAGAAGAAAAGCATCACATTGTCAATAATAATAATAATAATAATAATAATAAATAATTGGATCGTGGCAGAGTAAATGATAAGGAAACTAATGAGTGTCCACATTGTAAATCCGATACCTACTGCATGTTCATTACCTTACCAAAGGGAGCGATAGATCTTAGTGTATATAAGAGGGGATCCAGGCATATTTTACCTGGGAGCGGAAAACGGACATGGCTCCAGGTGTAAACAAACACATCCATGAAGCCTTTGAAATGGTACTCGTATACTTGACAGCATTTCTTTAATTCTGGACAGTCAGTATCTAGTCTGCAGCGCTGATGTTTCTCCTCCTTCGTAGTGCTGAAGAGGTTAAAGTACAAAGGGGTAAAGTCAAATATTCTTGCTGTGTATTGTGTCATTACTAAAAAATTAGATAGACGATTTTTAATTGAAGAAAAGAAAAAGATGTTTATTCTCTGAGCGATATGTATTGGTGTTTTCACTCTATTTAGAAATTATCTTCATTTTCCAACAGTTCCATCAAAAGTTTGCATAATGATTTGATTTTAACTTGTGTAAATCTCAGTTTTATCAATAACTCTATACAAGTTCAAAAAAGTGTACAGTAAACTCAAGCTAAATAACAGTATTATCGTATACATTTTACTACCGTACCATTCTTCACCATCTGGAGTTCTATTCCTAGTTGAGTATACAGGAGTAGAAAGAAGACTGTGTAATAGAAAACGAAACAAAATTCATGTGCCTTCCTTCCCCTTTATTCCTTCGATTCTACTGTACATGTCAGCCTTCTCTTTACAAACCTACACAAACCTATCCTTCACAACCTCATCTTCACAACATCTGGCCTACCCTCTGCAAACCTACCATTTACAATCACATCTTCCCTACAATCACACATTACACTGTGGCAGGCCAGAAACACTTTATAATATACCACAAGGGAGAAATAGAGAAAAATGAGGATGGACAGCAAGCACGAAGTAAAAAGGAAAGGTGGGACAGCTGAAGAGAGAGAGGGATAGGATGGGTTTGGGTCTGAAGGGGAGCCAAATATTCTTAGTTGATGAGAAACATCCTGAACACTACTCTCTGGTGTAGGGTAGATGAGTACGGGTGTGTGGTGGGTAGTGAAGATCTATTTGTGTAGATGTGTGGTGGGTTGTGTTTATGTGGACCATTATGATGGACTGCGTACATGTGTGGAGGGCAGGCAGTCAAGTTGTTGTTGATGTTCAAACTTCAATATATATAATACCTGTCTATGGCCCATGACTTGTGTTGATGGCGACTGGTATTGTATGCTGTGTATTATAATATATATATTTTTTTTTGTGAGTGTGTGTGTGTGTGTGTTTGTGCAAAGCTTACATCCTAATTTTATCATTTCCTATCCAGCAACTTTATTAGTTTATCTGTGATTTAAAAAATAAACCTTTATTCCTAAAATAATAAAATCTCAATTAACAATGAGGACTGTACAGGTTGTAGAAGTATTGGTAGCACTGATGGGTCTGATGGTCATGTTGGTGTCTGGTCTGGAGGACACAAATGAAGGACACAACAAGGACACATGGATCATGGCATCTGAGGAGGACAGCACCCACCACTCCATGCAGCTGGAGGATATGCTGAAGGAAATTGCTGAAATGGAGGTACCAGACCAAGAGGAAGAGAAAGAAGAAAATTTGAATAAGATTAACGAGGTAAGGCAAGCCACCAATGAAGATTCTGGCAAACTCAATCCGGAGTTGGCTGAGTTGTCTGGTGCTGGATCTGAGAATGCCAATGTGGTCGGTCAGTTGAGAAACCAGAAACAGGGTCTCTCCAAACACTTCGGTGACCTCACTGCCGAACAACAAAAGAGCCAGGGACTGGTGAACGAACTTCGCTCTGTAGCAAGACAGTCCGGAGTACATCAACAAGGAAGCAATATGAAGGATGATGAACTCTCTGGTAACTTTGAGGGAGAAGAGGAATATGATGAGTCCGAGGGAGAAGAGGAATATGACGAACTCTCCGAGGGAGAAGAGGAATTGTCTGAGGAATCCGAGGGCGACCTCTCTGAGGAGTCCGAAGGAGAAGAGGAGGAACTCTCTGAGGAGTCCGAGGAGGAACTCTCTGAAGAATCCGAGGGAGAAGAGGAAGAACTCTCTGAGGAGTCCGAATGTGACGAGTCTGAGGAGGAACTCTCTGAAGAGTCCGAGGGAGAAGAGAAGGAACTCTCTGAGGAGTCCGAAGAGGAACTCTCTGAAGAATCCGAGGGAGAAGAGGAGGAACTCTCTGAGGAGTCCGAAGAGGAACTCTCTGAAGAATCCGAGGGAGAAGAGAAGGAACTCTCTGAGGAGTCCGAAGAGGAACTCTCCGAGGGAGAAGAGGAGGAACTCTCTGAGGAGTCCGAGGGAGAATGTGACAAGTCTGAGGAGGAACTCTCTGAAGAGTCCGAGGGAGAAGAGGAGGAACTCTCTGAGGAGTCCGAGGGAGAATGTGACAAGTCTGAGGAGGAACTCTCTGAAGAGTCCGAGGGAGAAGAGGAAGAACTCTCTGAAGAGTCTGAGGAAGAAGAGAGCTCCTACTGAACATGGAGATGACATTTTGTCTGGCCAAGTTTATCACCCGCTATGAGTTCAGTTTTCATTTTCTTTGTCATCTAATGATATGGTGAAGTTCGATGTGATTCCGGTAACTTCTACCAATAAGGAGCATCATTATCGCTACTTCATACAGTTACTCTGCCATTTCTCCTGTCTGGTGGCCAACTCGTCATATTAGGTGAACTGAGCAAAATACCTACACGAATCCAAGGTCAGTTGAAGAGAGGAACCTTGGAGTGCCTGTTTCCTCCAAAGTAAGTCAGGAAATAGGACCAGCTGAACAAAAATAATGGTGTTCTGTTGCTTGGAATAATTTGGAGGATTCACCAACACAAAATTTCCCCCTAACCACTCTATGGGGATAAATTGTTACAAGGAATAAGAATTTCATTTTATCAAGTGGCTCATGAAAGACAGTTTCACGATGAGTTCTACGAGCCACCATATCCTCCACTCAGTCGGAAAATGAGGACAGGTTGAGAGTTGCAATTTCCAAGTACGTCAGTGGCACCTCATGCAGCGAGGCGACTCTCTCCAACACACGGAGCATCAATTTAACGACAACCATAATTAGAGATGTGAGTGAGGCTGCATACATACATACGTACGTGATTCCCAAGGTCGCTGCGTATCCTACTTTCCTCGTCCCCCTCCCACTTCCCCAATTAGACTGGCTGAGAAGATGAGCTCAATCGCAGTTCCAGCTGTGATATGTGTCCTTGTACGGAATCATATATATATTATGTAATACCGCCCAGCCCTAATACCCTTCAAGCCTGTACACATAAACCTGGCAAGCGGATACCTGGGGGAGTTGACGAAGGGGATAGGCTTACACATTACGGAATAACGCTTATATTACGAATTTAAGAAAGGGCTACACTTTCATACCCTGTGTCGTGTGTATACCTGATGTTCTTGGCTTGATTCAGGCTGTGATTAATTCCTGACAACTCCAGCTGAGTGACGACCACACGTGCGGAAGATATTGGAGTTCATTGCAGTGAGGGAAGAGGGTGAGGATTTAGGAGGAATAATAATAACTCTGCTATTGCATCTATTCCCGGAGCTGCTCGGCCAGATAGCTTGAAGTAGATAACCGGAAGAAACCAGCCAGTGGGAACCGGACGAGTATACAAGGGAACGTTGAAAGTATAAGAAAAAGATTGAGTTATTGATTTATTACGGTAGTCCCCTCCTGTCCTTTCATTAATATATTTTCTCCTATATTTCATTTCTGTGTGTCTCCTTGTCTCTCTCTCCACATACACTTCCCTGGCTAACTTTATCTCTCTCACCTATTTATATACAGTATATAATATATTTTTCCATTCTCCTCGTCAACTTCATTCCCCTCCTTTCTCTTTCCTTGTATCACGTTCTTTCTCTTTTGCTCTCCATTTTTTTTTTCAGTTCTCTATTTTTCCTCTCTCCCCGTCTCCCTCCTTCACCTCTCCTCTCTCTCTCTCTCTCTCTGGATGGGATGAAGGGCCTGGATGTCTCACCTGCCGTCTGCTTCTCCTCCAGAATAAACGAGTCTTGTGGTTAATGATTCTCTGCACGACACACACATATCTGAAGATACACACACACACACTGTCACATGCAATCTGAACACGCACACACTGTCACATGCACACACACAATACATATAATCTGGATACACACTCAAACACACTGTCACATATACATATTTGGACACACACACACTGTCACATATACATGACATAATGTACTACTTTCACTCAAGTATCAGTCAACCTGGTCACGAAATTTCTGGAAGTGAACCTTAAGTCACATAGACAGCAGTATTGGGTTGGGTTGACTGTGAGTTGCCACCATTCTCTCATCATCATACATTAAATACTGTTACTGCTACCGTGCTGTGTGTTATATAAAGATGTGAAAATGGATGGAATGGATGGAATAAGGACTATGGGTCAAGAGAGAGTTGAACACTCACAGGCCTGAATCACACCTGTCACTCTACATCCTCAATATACACACAAGCACCTGCCTCTCTTCTCCCTCAATACACACACCTGTTACTCTCCATCCTCAATACACACACAAGCACCTGTCACTCTCCATCAGCCCAGGGGGGCTGACTTTATTATCTGTGAATGATAGCCATCCCCCACAGAGCTAGAATAAAGATTGTTGTAGGATCTGGTCACTTTTTAGTGAATTTGACGAGATCTACCCTCGTGAGTTTTTTTTTTTTTTTTTTTCACTTGTGTGGACCGCCAGCATTATCTCTTTGCATGCAGTCTAAACTCTTTTCCCACCGGGATGGGCGGTATATCTCATCATAACATTCCTGTACCACCGGTTCACCTATGTCTTTCTTGCATTTTGGGTGAGTTGGGAATGTTTGGGGCACTGGGTTGTCCTGGTTCAGAGGAAATGCTGTTCTGAAGGCAGATGAGTCCACCTTTAAAGTTGAAGCCATAGTCGCAAGCCTGATCTTCTTCCAACTCTCTCCTCTCCCTTCCATACGGGGCTTGGCATATGCTTCTCTTCCTCTTTCTATTCTTTCTTCCTGCTGAGGGCTGGTTCTATCCAGAAAGGTGGAATTTTGCTTCCTCTACCACACCCTGGCCTGTTCTGTCTGTCTCTCTTACTATTTCTCATTCCTTCTGGGTAGATGGCGAGATCGCCCGATTGGGTGGCACAACAGAGGAGGCAACTGTTGATGGGTTCGTTGGCTCGGGGTACATGACCATGAGCCAGCAGTCCCCTTTTCTGTTGCCTTCGACGAAACAGATCTCACTAACTCCCTGACTCCCTTTTGGGGGTCCGAGCATCTGGGCGGCTTCAGTCAACCAGACTCAGGACTGCTCAGTCAGACAGTCTGGGGAACCTTTATTGTCTCTTCAAATGGAAGGTGCGGCCCCACTTGTAACTCTTGTGGTAACGTGGACTTGGGCCCACAGCACTGGCTGTGGAATCAAAGACCTTCCCTCCAATTTCCCTAGCAGTCAGAGGCCCCCAGACTCCCTGGTCCAGTAAGCTCTGGTCCCATCTCCCTGGGATTTGCTTTAGTATAACCCAGGCATATAGGGCCAGCCCCTCCTTTATTTTACTTTGTTTTTTCACTGCAACCAGATTGTACCGGGGGTCTGTGGGGCAGGAGGCCATTCTGCCCCGGGAGAACATCAACAACAACAAACTCTCCATCCTGGCCGAACAGCCACATAAGCACCTGCCCTCTTGTCTAAATCCTGTTTAATCCTATCAGCACTGGGACGGAGGAATCAGTTGTTCTCCTGTTACTATTACCTTAATACCTGAAGATTTTACTGGCCACCTGAACTTTCTATCGGGCTTCCTATTTTGAAACATGAATTTGCAGTTTCGAAGATAAATAAATACTCCTAGCTTTATATAAGTGTGGCTTCATTGAAATATATGTGTTGTGTCAATAATAGTCTTGTTAATGGTTTAATGGTTGGCTGGCTGTGTAACTACTAAGGAGGAATGACAGACTCCAATTTTCTACGAAAGAGAGAGAGAGAGAGACAGACAGACAGACAGAGAGAGAGAGGGTGGAAGGTTGGATCTACTATCCTTGTAATTTACCTTATCTCTGTCTGGTACATCTAATGACCTCGTTGTGGGACAAATTATATGTCTGGGTGTAGCTTTTTACATTTATTTATTTTTTCTTTTCTTTTCTTTTTTTCTTCTTCTTCTCTTCACCCATGAGTGTCACATTTTATATATTTTTTTCTGTTTTACCCTCAGAACTGGACCTCCTCATTTTTTTCTCTCCTTTCGAAGGTGATTTTTTTTTTTTTTTTTTTCAAACTCTACAAACGTGCATTTAATTTTTAACTTGTCCAACCTACGTTATATAAAACTTTGCAGTCGTGCGTTTTTCACTCAAACCTGTTTTTATTTTATTTTTTTTTATTTTTTTTTTTTACTGAACATTCCTGTATTGTTCTCGTTCCAAGCTTCCTGTACTTTTTCTTTTCTCGTTTGAAGCCTGATTTTCTTGTTTACAAACGTACATTTTTCACACTCCAAACGTGAATATTTTAATGCTTCCAATCTTACATTTTGTTCCTAACCTGCATTTTTCTCTTACTTCCCAATGCGATACTTCATTTTATTTTACCGTTAACATGACATTTACCGAAACATGCCTTGCAGTTATCGAAAAAGCCGAAAAATATGCAAGGGAGGAGGTACATTTTCGCCAGGAATAGAATGGGGAGTTTAATTTACAAAACTTTCTTCCTTTTTTTTTCACATTTATTACGGTATTCTATTCTTTTGTCTTCGTCCACCTCACTACGATCTCTCTCTCTCTCTCTCTCTCTCTCTCTCTCTCTCTCTCTCTCTCTCTGTGTTACCATGGTAGTCTTATTATTAATATCCCTAGAAACACCCACGCACTCTATCTCACTCACATATATTTCTCTCATATTTCTCTCTCCCTCCCTCCACTTCTGCACTACAACCCTCGTCCACCCACTCAGGAATTCTCACCCTCACCCTCACACACACACACACACACACACACACACACACACACACACACACACACACACACACTCACACTCACATTCCTCTCGCACTTCTCTTTCCCTCCCTCCACTTCAGTACACTCGTCCACTCACTCACTCATTTTCACCCACCCACCCACACCACAACAACAACAACAACAACACATTTACACATTCAGGGTTGTGGGGGTCTGTTTGGTGGGTTAGAGCGTCTGAGTGGAGTCTGGCGGCCTGTTCTCTTGTCTGAGTTGGATGGTTTGTGAGGCAGCCAGGATGTTTTTCCCATGTAATGCCACTACTGAGACAAGGGTTGGCCTCCAGTCCCTTAAATGACCAGACTACGGTATCCCAGCCTCAGACCCTTACACTCCGAACTGACTGGGGTTTATAATGTGGGATGTGGATGTTTGTTTTGCTTCACATATTCAATGACACATCTTTCAATCACTCATTCCATCACTCACTCTCATTATCCCATACTCAAAACATGGTCGCACATTCCTCAGTCACTCACTCAGCATACCCACCAATCACTCACTCACTCACTCACTTACTCTCACCCTTCACCCTTGCATTGACGCCTATACTATCTCTCCCTGTCACCATAAATTTCCAACTACTCTCCTCTCCTCTCGTGTCCCTTTGAAGTGGTTTCGTCGTTCCCCGCTAGAGGGCCCAGATATGACGGGGGGCTCTCTATTACTAAGCCCTGCTGGCGTATTCAGCATTCACGTCACTCTTGTAATTTGTCACGAGGGGAAGTTTTTGGTGCCGTATTATCAGGCCCCCAACTCACATGTTCTTTCTTTAGTTGCATTTATTCGAGCTTCTCTCTCATTTATGGCTCTCATTATTTGCCCGCCTGCCTGCCTGCCTGCCTGCTTACCTGGAAACGTATCTGCCTTCATGTCAAAAACTAAAACACCAAATAGTAACAAGAGAGGAGTTTCCAGGGGATTCATGTTTATTCATATACACATGTGTACATATATTTCAGCTTCAGTTTAGTTCTATACTGGTCTAATACTTACAGTTCTTCGAAATAGTTGCTGAGGAATGGGTGAAATGGCTACAGAGAAAAAAAAAACACTTCACCTGGTCCTTTTACAGTTTCCTGGCAAAAGTTGGAGGATGAATAATAACTTACCTTCTAATTTCTCACAATGAATATTTTTTGTTCCAGAAATAAGTGACACATTACTTGCTGAAGGAATAAAGTGTCAGAATGAAAACACTTGAGGCTTCAGGGCTCAAGGGTGATGTAAGAAAGGCTGCTACTGGATTGAAATGTACTGGGGGACAAAGGTTAAAGGGAAATGGGTCTACTGTAACGTCTCTCTCTCTCTTCTCTCTCTCTCTCTCTCTCTCTCTCTCTCTCTCTCTCTCTCTCTGTTATAAGGTAAACAGAGATTGTTTCCTTTGCGTGGGCCAGGTTCAGGGTAAAATCAACAGTTGCATACCATCAATAATGTATATAGCCTTCGTAGTGCTACACTCTACCTTTTATATTTCTTCATAAATATTGACACTGTGGTCTTTTCTTCCTTTCATCTCCTGGAAGTTGGTATATTTTTCCCACGGACAAAATGCCATTGGAGTTGTTGTTTAGTCTGAGTCCAAGAAAGCTGTCAAGGTGAGGATCTACTGTATATTTGGTGACGACCGACGATAGATGGAGTCATTATTCCTCTCCTGGGAAATTCATCACACACAATTTCAAGATAATCATAATGTTTATTTCTGATACACACATACGGTGACAGATCTTCCTATGTTTAGGGTGCATTGCTAGTTATATTTCTAGTTTAGGCTGGCTTGTTAGGCTATATTTCTGGTGAGGTGGAAGGCAATCTTTCAGCGTAGTAAAAAATACTTGCCTACCCAGAATCGATAGAACAAGTAAGGGAACGAGAGAGGAATGGAGGCCTGTACACACTGCCTAATGTCCTGTCTCACCGTGTAAACAAATGGCCTGAAAGGGGGAGAGTTCAGTCCTGAGGCGAGTTCGCCTCTTACGATCAAAGAGACGTGAAAATAACAAATGGAACGTCTACCTTTATTATTTGTTTCGGTAGTGTAACAGAGACGATGGTAAGAAAACACATTTTTTTCTTTTGTTTGTCCTTGTTCCAGGGGAAAATTGTAATGGAGTCTTCTGTGCACACCGATTACAAAAGTTATAGAACCTTATTTTTCTACACCCAAAAGCAGAGTATCTGTTTTCCCTTCGTCAGGTGCACCGTGACGAAACTACAGTATTTATTGGTTGATTCGAAATTTTGCGTCGAAACTGATACATGACTGAAATCTCTCACAGCAAGACAGTGGAGTAGGTAACTTTACATATTGCATCTATTGCCATCCTGTTCCCGACACTCTCACAAACACCACACAATACACACGTACACACACACACACAAAATTTACTGTGTGTTATAAGAATAGTAAACACATTGAACTGCGAATAGCTAAGGTGTCGACTCTCCTCACCCTCTCCAGCTAATATTATATACTGTACAATAACGCTCATTTTGGAATTGCTATCGTTCAAACCTCACGTAATGAGTGTAAAACCGATGCACGAAAATATAATGGTGCTGAACGAAACTAATAATCCCCTTTGAGTTACGTTTAGCTGAATGAAATAACAGACAAATTTTCCCTTTCTTTTGGTTTAATGAATGTGGTTAGAATATAAAACAAAATATGTAATAAGAATGAGCTCTGTAATTTATTCTACATGAACAATTAAGAAGAAAAGTGGAGCTTGAATGGAAAGATACAGTAGTCCCTCCAACAGTTTTTTGTGGGATCGACTTGTTGGGATAAGAAGATATCAATTTACTGTATAATTATGTGATTGGATAAATTTACACACTTGATAATAATTATGGATACTTGATGGTGTACACCTCGACAGTAACTACACCGTGCAGTCGGGTTCGTGTCTTTACGTTCGAGTTCTGTGAAGATGTGTTCTAGGATATTTAAAACTTGATGACTGGAAGAAGTAGAGAGACTTGGTGTAGACTCGACCAAAAAAAAAAAAAAAATGTGCTATCGCCTGTCCTTCCTCTTTATCACGTTGTCCAGGAAATTAAAATTGTCCTTCGCCCTACAGGGTATTTCAGGGCTTCTTCAGTCTTCTTCCTTTCTTTTCAATTCATCATACACAATGTTTCGGTTTACTGCTTTAAGGTGGTAATTCTTTTTTGGTACATTGGAGTGCCTTGATTCCTCCAAAATATGCTAGGAAACAGGACCAAAAGAGCAAAAATAATGGTGTTCTGTTGCTTGGAATAGCTTGGAGGATTCAGTTGCTCCAGATTTACCAACACAAAATTTCCCCCTTAGCCTCGTACCAGGGTGCACACAAGCTCGTTCCCTCACCAAGTCACACAATGAAACTGAATCACTTGTGGTTCGTACGACAAAACAACAGAGGGTATATTATGGCGAACTGTGTTTTTGTTGTTGGAACCGCAGAGGCGCAGAGAATTCATCAGTCCTAATGTGGCTGGTTGAGAGAAGGAACTCTTGTCCACCACAATATC
The DNA here is from genome assembly GCA_033782935.1 of Petrolisthes cinctipes. Lineage (NCBI taxonomy): Eukaryota > Metazoa > Arthropoda > Malacostraca > Decapoda > Porcellanidae > Petrolisthes > Petrolisthes cinctipes. The sequence continues at coordinate 7,897 of JAWQEG010006699.1, read as the reverse complement.
GTGATTTATATTTATTCCGTCTTGAGTTGTGAAATCTATATGGTGTTATGCGTTGTGAAGTTAACTGTAAAGATTGTGGGATTCTTTGTACTTTTTGAGAGGATGTTAATCAGTGAGGATGCTCGAGTCCACTAACTTGTGCCCACCACGTGCTGCATCTTGACCTCATCTCCTGACTCTGATATCAATAACTCTACTCCAATCACATCACTTCAGTAAGGTATGATAATTATGTAATACATGGCTTATTAAGTGTGTGTGTGTGTGGGTTCGAGCCTGGAATCCCTCCCACATGGCTTTGGTGTACAGTCGCCCTCAAGAATTCGTATACACCACTGTGACATCAAGGCTTCGTAACAACTAGAAAATTTTGAACATTAATTTCCGAATACCAAACTTTTATAGTAATGTTATTTGGGTAATATTTGAATCAGTCAGTAGCACAATGCCTACAGTATGTTCAAAATATAGACCCCCTTTAAACCAATGATCTGTGTACGAAATCCTGAGGCTGACTGTACACTTGAGCAGCACAGTCACCCCGGAAGGATATTCATTCACTATCCGGACTCTGCTGGGCTGGTGGACGCTTTGTGCTCCCTCCTTCTTCATTGGGTCACTGGCCCTGTCATCGTCTTTGTATGACTTTAATATCAATGAGGGCTTGGGGTAAAGTCCTCTCAACACATTCATTCTCATGTCTCAGTAGTTTTGAAAAGCTTGAGGTTGAATTTCCATCGATGTATAGGAAATGTCATAGAAGAAACGTGTCTATGAATATTATATACGAGTAATATAATACGTTGTTTTCTCCACTTAAACATCCCGATTTCCCAGGCTCTCCCCCCAACATTGTATGAAGGAGGGGGGAGGGGGGGGGGGGTTCATATCTCGGAAACTTCTTTGTAAACCCAAACAGGAAACGAGGGAAATATATGCAACGTAACACCATGCCTCGAAAACTGTATGTTTGCGTTTGTGCTTGTGTGTGTTTTTGTGCGTGTGTGTGTATGTGTGTGCGCGACCCGACGCCTTGGCAATAGGGACACCCGATCGTTGCTCTGAAAATACAATAACCCGGCGCTTTTCATCTTCAATTCGTGGACACTTTCCTTGTTCGCACCGCTGCACACGGGCCAAGATTGACGTAATAGAGAATTTTATTGGCCGTGTGGAAGCGGAGAGACAAATTTTACTTTTATTTTACCTCATGTCCCACAAACCAAGTTCCAAATTATTACTATACGTGAACAGACTGCTTTCGGTGGCGATATACGACAAGTCATACTGATAAATGTAAGCCTTTGGTTCCTTAGCGAAGAATACTAACCTTGAAACTTTCATATGGAAAATTATTTAAATGTTTGAAAACAGAAAAAAAAAAAAATTCTATAATCGTCATTTTGTATTCTTATTTCGATATATTTTTGATGTTGTAAACCACTGTAAGATGAATTATGAACAATCATTTATACAATCATAGTTATCTTCATCCGATTAACACAAGAATATATATATATATATATATATATATATATAAATACATGCATTAATGGATATATTATTATGAGCTGGAGGGATATGGGTACATTCTAGCCAGGTTGAATGCGTGTGTATCGAAGCGACATCCGCACATTGAAAGTGATAACCTACACACACGAAAACACATTCAATATCTCGAAGCGCACATGCAGAGGTTAAGTACACACACACACACACACACACACACACACATGCATATCATCAAAGTACACAAACAAGAACACACACACACACACAAACACACACAATCATCATCAACGTACACACACACACACCCACACAATCATCATCAACGTACACACACACACACACATACAATCATCATCAACGTACACACACACACACACATACACACTTGAGATGTCCTGAGATGTAGTTTGGCCCAGTTTCTAAGTCAGGGCCACAAGGAGCGCCTCCCTCATGTGTTGTGGTTGATATAGTGGAGTAGACTGTTGCTGTCCATGGTTGAGTGGTAATGTGGAAGCAGTGGTTGGTCCGGTACTGTCTTTAGGAACTTATCTAATCTGTTCTTAACGATATGTTCTGTTTTGGGGTGTCTGTAACTCACCAGTTCAAATTTTGAGCTGTTAAACTCCATATTGTTATTTCTGGCCCACTCCAATATCAGTTTCAGGTCATTCTGCATCCGGTCTTCTGTGGTCTGATAGAACCGTATCCTCAATCCTCACTATATTTACTAATTCATTATTGCTAGTAAATACCAAATCTAGGATATTGTCTCCTCTTGTAGGTTCGTTGATCATCTGGGTTAGTAAAAATGGGTTCGCCAGGTTCGCCATCAATGCTGTGGTGTGTTGATGGAGGCGGTGGTACAGTACACACACACACACACACACACACACACACATCATCATCAACGTACACACACACACACACACTCATCATCAACGTACACACACACACACACACACACTCATCATCAACGTACAGTCGCCAGCACTGCCGCGTGGTACAGGGGCTCACATGTTTAAGAGATTTTGGTGATTCAGTTCCTTAAGCAACAAAGTTTACTTCATGTGCTGGTGTATCGAGGATACTCCATCTCACACACGTGGATTGTTTTGAGCTAAATATATACAGTGTGCTACATCTCTGAAAATGTGTTAGCCTCTGTCCACGGCTGGCAGTGCTGGCGAGTGTACACACACAATCATCAACAACGTACACACACACACACACACACACACACACACACCACACACACACACACACACACACACACACACACACACACACACACACACACACACACACACACACACACACACACCATCATCATTATCAGCGGTCACAGTCACACACACACACACACACAAACACACTATCATCATCAACACACACACACACCATCATCATCATCAGCGGTCACACACACACACACACACACACACACACACACACACACACACACCATCATCATCATCATCAGCGGGCACAGTCAGTTCCACACCACAACAAGTTTGGCACGGAAAAAAATACTTAATACCGGAGGCTGTGTGCATTTTCTCCTCAGTTCCTCTCACCCCTCCCTTCCTTTCACCCCTCCCTCTACTCTACACCCCTTCCGCTCCCCTCCTCCCTCAACTCAACACCCCTCTCCTCTCCTCCCCTCTCCCACACACCCCTCTCCTTCCCTCTCCAACCTTCCTTCCCCCCCCTCCTCCCTCTACTCTACACCCCTCCCCTCCCCCCTCTACTCTACACCCTTCCCCTTCCCTCCCCTCCTCAGTTACTCTCACCCATCTCCTCTCCTCCCCTCTCCTACACACCCCTCTCCTTCCCTCTCCAACATTCCCTTCCCCTCTCTACCCCTCCCCTCCCCTCCCCTTCTCCCCTTCCCTCTTCTTTACACCCTGAAAATTCCTCTCACCCCTTCAACATATTTTCTCTAATTAACGTTACTTCAAAGCAAATTTTATCTCTCTTTTTTTTATATATAAGGAAGATGAGTATGAATAGGAATATACAGAATTTACACGATCTTTCCTCTTTGCACAACTCAGTAACCAGCCACAGGGAGAAAATTTGTTTATACGTGAGATAATGTGGTTTCTTGTTTATAAAAATATGAAAGGAGAGATGAACTATACGGATAACATTAGTCAAACGAGACGACAGGTATTAATGAATGAATGGAAATCGTAAAGGGAAGTGAATATAATAAGAATTAATACATGCAGTAAAAGAAAAAGAAGATATGTAAGAGAGAGAGAGAGAGAGAGAGAGAGAGAGAGAGAGAGAGAGAGATGAAAAAATGTGAACTGAAGAGAGAAAATTCAAGAACACGTAATGCGAGGCAAAGGGGAACACACACACACACACACACACACCACACACTGCACTCACTCACTCACTCACTCACTCACTCACTCCTCTCTCTCTCTCTCTCTCTCTCTCTCTCTCTCTCTCTCTCATCTCTCTCTCTCTCTCTCCTCTCTTCTCTCTCTCTCTCTCTCTCTCTCTCTCTCACACAACAACTCCGTCATAGTTTCTCACCCACTATGACACCCGAGTGGATTCATGGTCAATAAATCCACACAACGAGTTATTGCTTTCGTGTGTGTGTGTGTGTGTGTGTGTGTGTGTACTTTGGTATGACATAGGAAGTGAGTGAGTGAATATTGATGAATGCATTATAAGTTTCTATGTCAAAAAAGTAATATTTTGTTTATATTTAGAAGTTTTTTTTTTTTTTCAGGTCCGATGTGGTGTTGAGATTACCATTATGTCTAAAGTAATTATTTATGTTATTTGAGAGAGAGAGAGAGAGAGAGAGAGAGAGAGAGAGAGAGAGAGAGAGAGAGAGAAATGATTTGCTTCCTTCTTCATCTCTCATATGAACAGGAGGGAAATTTCTGCCTATGACAGTTTTCCATTAAAAGTAATGGTGATCCGTTTTCTTTCTCTCTCTCTCATTCTCTCTCTCTCTCTCGTCTCTCTCTCTCTCTCTCTCTCTCCCTCTCTCTCTCTCTCTCTCTCTCTCCAGGGTATATGTAATAAGGTTAAATGTGCCGAAAACCAGACAATTATCTCAGTATATTTAAAAACACTGCCCCCCTCCTTACACTATACCTAACATCTCTATCTCTACACAACCATATATTGAATCTTTACCTATACCACCATCACCACATTACCACCACTCCATCACCATTATAATCATCACTAATGCACCAACGACATCACTATACCTTCACCACCACCATCACCACAGTCGCCCCTTTACCCATCTTCACCATCTACAGTGCCACTACACCACTATACTTACTGTACATTACTGTAACTACTTACTATACTATACTATAACTACTTACATCGCTGTAACTACTCCACAACATCTCTATAATTATACTCAAACTATAAGGAAAGGAAAGAGTTGAAGAAAGGAGAGAAGGAACGAGGAGGGAAGGGAAGGGAACGAGGAGAGGGAGAGATTAAAAGTGAAGGGAAGGGAAGAGAAGTTATTAAGAAAAGGGAACGAGGAGGGAGAGAGATGGGAAGGGAAGGGAACTAGAAGGAGGAGAGAGGGAAGGGAAAGGAAAGGATAGGAAGGGAAGGGAAGGGAAGTAAGGAAAGGGTACAAGGAGCGAGAGAGAGGAAAAAGGAGGGGAAGAGAGGAAAAGGGAAGGGAACGAGGAAGGGGAGAGAGGTAAAAGGAAGGCAAGGGAAGGGAAGGGAGTGAAGTAAAGAAAAGGGAACGAGGAGGGAGAGAGGAAAAAGAAAGGGAAGGGAAGGGAATGAAGAGGGTGAGAGAGGAAAAGGGAAGGAAGGGAAGTGAAGGGGAAGGGAACGAGGAGGGGGAGAGAGGAAAAGGGAAGGGAAGGAAGGAAGGGA